>JASDDO010000019.1:184678259-184955140 GCA_030015575.1 Agapanthus africanus | reverse complement strand
TATTTCTCCTGGACCAGAATCCATCCCCGAACTGGAACAAGTTCCTTTCGAGTTCGTATATAACCATACGATGGAGTATCCAATAAACTGTGGATCTTCGTAGTGATACGGTGTCTCCTGGAGAAATACAAAGGTGATTTAGGAATTGGCGAAGAAATACTTGGTTTGGTCGTGAATATCAGTCGCAATTTACTTTGCCCTCTTACTAATCCCTTGCTTTGTCTTAATCTTAATACCTTCTGCACACCGTTTAGGCTAATTGGTTTTCTTCATTCCCTACCGGTCGGCACCAGCCTAAGGTTTGGAAGAAGACTATCCAATTTGCGTAATAGGTGTACTATCTCCTAAACCAAGGAGTACTCACAACTGGGGAAAAGGTAAAAGGGAAAGACAACTGAATAATCTTATCCGTTTTCTCCAAAACCGGAAACCATCCTCGAATAAATTCCTTCGAGTTCGTATTTAACCATACGATGGTTTTGTCCAATGGAAGTGGACGTTCGTAGTAATACGGGGTGTCCTGGAGAAAAGGGTAAAAGTAGGAGTGGCAATGAGGTCTGCAACTCCGACAATCCAAAAGCCTGTGTTAAGAAGGTTCGGTCAACTTGGTCACTGAGTCATAGTCTTAGGGTCGGGTCAATGGTCGTTGCCAGAGAGAGAGAGAAAAGAAACACTCAGCGTGCACTCTAACCAAGATCAGAATGGTTACCAATTTATCTAATCTGGAAACCTCCCACTGTACCTCAAATTCTCCTCCAAACCTGAAAGAAGAATTAGTCGGGGTCACCCGAGGAGTAAACCAACTCATCAGTGGGAATCGGGATCCAACTCTCATCGCATGATAAAGTGACGGAATCCGCTCACGTTATCACACTCCAGAAGGTATGCGTATATCTGGCAAGTTTCAGTTCTTTTGAAACTCCCGATGTGGATTTTTACCCCATGCTCTTATGACCTTGACTAAGGCCAACAAATCATAAGTCACATGTCAAGTTCTACCCGTCATTGTCCAGGTTGATTTGAACCCACCCGTACAAGCCCTTGACTAGGGCCAACAAGGCTATACGACTGTCCCAAAACAACGCATCTATCTATGCTACATATGAATAACCAACAGCTACCAAACACTGTGCCTTGACTATGGCCAACAAACACAGCTTGAATACTATTGACTATCCATATGAAATGACGGAGGGCTACGAATGGTTTCTGGCGAAAACCTTTAACGTAATGAACTTGATATCGTTGAAGGAACGGATAGCTTTTTAGAAAATATAGTGACGAAAACCTTTACTAAAGAGGTCACTCCCGGTGAAGGGATCTCGGCTCTTTCCCCGTAGAATGAGGTGCAGGATATTCCAACTGAATACCACGATGCAAAGCAAAAGTAATCGGCTATAGTGAATTTAATGCCCTGACGCAAACTACTGTCCAAGGGGTCACTCCCCGGTGAAGGGATCTCGGCCCTTGCCTCGTCGACTGAGGAGCAGGATATTCCAAATGAATACCACGATGCAAAACAAAAGTGAATGTCCTTGCAATAACAGCTTTTTGAAAAGTGTTCCAACAACATCAGAATAGGTTTGTTTATCTTGCATTGATCCGAATCAATGCAGTCCCATCAATTGATCACACCACAAAGAAAGAAAATATACTGACGTACGTATATGCCATCCGCATTCGCCACTGGGTCCCGTCATCACCCGTTAGGTTAGCTAACTAACGGCAGAGCGGGGACTGGACTAGCGCGGATGAAAAACATATACAACATCTACTAATATATATACCAATATATAGTATTTCGCTCAAGGCGTGAATAAAATGCAACATCACAGAAATGTACAGCATCACAGAACAATACAGATATCTGGGATCCCCGGGTTTCACAGAGCCACTACTGAAACCCGACGTTCCCCTGGTCGTGTGGATAGCCTGTGCAATGAAATCCTATACCCCCTACGAGTGCGGCGAATAGCCAGCCAATCCTGGAGTGAAGCCCCCCTCCGTCCCAATGCCATGAGATGCGGGCTTGTTGCCTTCTAGAAACCCGGCTATCCGTGCACCCCTCCGCGGGGTAACCCTAGTACAGAAAGTAAAATATACATACAACGGGTACATCGAACCGCAACCAGGTCGTGCCCCAAAAGAATAATACAATCAGGCAGTGACGGCAGTCCACATGTCGGACGCTCGCCCCGCAAAATCAAATGTACATAATACAACCACAACTGTACTAGCATTGCATCCAGGCTATCCCCACGACCGATCCGCAACATCACAGCAAAACACAGAACATCAACGTGAAAGTCACGTTCGCAAATCCGTCTAACCGGGCTATAGCGGTTAGACTGGATTTACCGATCAAAGTGACATTCACGGTCGCAGATATAATGTAAATACAGTGAAATAATGTGTTTAAAATATCCAATCGATCAAAAATTAACAAGTGGGCCCCAAGCAATACTGTAGCAGATCAAGAAATTCTGGGCCCAATATTAATATTCCGAAACCCCTAAAATCAGCCATAAAGCCTACTGGAAAAATTGTACACACTGATCCATCAATATTGCGGCGGAACCGCGGCAACAAGCAGGGTTTTGCCGCGGTTCCGCGCTCCTCTGAAGAGATCAGTGTCTCGAATTTCTACAGTAGTCTTAGGTCTTCTAGCACAGTACATTTATACAACCTGAAAAATTTTTGGAGACCAAAAAATTTCAACAGAAAACTGTCGCTAGCAAAAAATGTAGATTTTGGAATTTTGGTCGATCGGAAATGCAAAACACATCAAACGAAGCTAGACGAAGTTAATGGCGAGGCTCTGATACCACTGTAAGTGCACGGCGGCGCCCCGGCCGTCAATCCGACGGCCAAATGCGGAAGCGGTGATAAACTTTAATTTTGCGAACTTAGCAAACCGGCACCACCGCGCACTAAACCCCGGATCGGGCCATTAAACTTTTCCTAGCTAACTAACAAGATAGGGAAGAGATATACCGAGTGATCCGAGTCCTCCGGTCTTCTCGTCGTCGTCCCGATCTCCTGCGGAAACTCCGGTCGTCACATCCTTGCCGGAAGGGCACCACATCGTCTGCATCTTTTACGGGCTCCCACCTCAATACCGAGGCAACTCGGGCACGAAGCTGGCAAGTCGACGTGCCCAAGATATGCTGTAGATTGTAATGTAGAATCGTTGTCTCATTTGGGGTAGTGAAGTTGCCTTTGATGGAGGAATCAATATGAACTTTGGAGAGGAGAAGGATTTCTTTTGTGGCATGCAAATGAGATATATATAATTCCCTCATCAAAAATGAACTCTTCTCATATTCCTCCAAGAAGTGTCCGGCCAAGATCATGTAGGAAATGGTGGAGGGAAAAGCAAATCAAGAAGGGAGGTAAGTGTAGGATAAAGCAAGTGGTGACCTTAAACAAAACATCAACCATGCTTAATACTTCTATTCACATCAAATCTCATAAAAGCAAAAGCATGGATGAAAGATTCTAATCCTAATCAATACAATTGCAAGAAACCCCCTCCACAAATGTTATTTGCACAATTTCAAATAACCCCCTCCATCGGAAAAGTCCGGCCGGGAAAGAACAAACGAAAACCGGCCGGAACGGAATGCAAACTGGCAACTCCAGAAAACTGGTCCCGTAATAAATTACAGGAAAACCCCGATACTGTGCATACACACCCGCATCTGTGTTCCGTCCGGATACAAATGCAAAGAGACAAAATCTACACTGTACTAAACTAGGATCCGGCTTAAACCAAAGCCGGCTAGTAATGTTCGTCCGATCCTTATCCGTGCAATACCGCACGTATCTGATCGAATCCTGCCATATATCTATACGGCCTCTAGTACAAACCGTCCGATCCTGATCCGTGCAATACCGCACGTATCTGATCGGACCCTGCCATATCTCCATACGGTCTCTACAGCGTTTCGCCCGAAAGCTGAGTAACTGAAAGTGTGGTGGACTCTAAAGACTCATCAATACTATGGCTGTGGATTTAACCACTAGCACGTCAGAGGTATAAGCCAATACGTAACGGGCCACCAGCTATTGACCAAAAGGGACGTCGATGAGCGAACTCATCCTGACACCCTACTGAGCCTGTCAGTGACAATATCCGTACAGTCCGGTACGTTCGTCTACGAGCATCGCATGTCGGGCCTAGGGGGTGGGTAAAAGTCAGACCCCCAAAAGCGGTACAAGTCGTGTCGGAGTGTAGCCCAGAACACCCTGAGATACTACTGGAATACCCACCAGTAAATCTCCTGCCTTGGCCAAGGACTTCGTGTAATGGCTCTCCTAGACACAGCGCGACCTCACCCCCAATACCGGGAGAGACGAACCCCCGAAGATCCGCTCACTGCCTCCATGTGGCTCGGGACTGTACCCAACTAAAACCTGTTTGCACGACTCCTTTGAGCCGTGGTAGGGTAGTAATCAAAGCACAGTGGGAACTCACACGAGACAAATGACGATCCCCAGGTCGATGAACTAACCTGTACACATGTCACCTGGGAACTGCTATCTGACGTCAGGTATAAGACCAACTTGCATGTTCCCGGCGAGTCCTGTCCGGTCTACTCATAACCCAATGAGCACCTGTATACATCTTAGGTGAACCAACTGACACCAGTGGCTTGTGAGACCGGCCACCGCCCCTCGTCGGGGTCTCGACTGTATACACTAGTCTACTCTGGAGAATCGATGCCCTGTCTCGAAACTCCCACGACTAGGGACCTTTTAAGGATATGCTTGTAGACTCCACCTCTCACTTATATGATCGCCCTCATATTGCTGGCAGTCAAGCAAGAATCCTAGGGGCTCTATCAACGTGTAATAGCGACCTGTCAGGTCACCTAAAGCAGTACACGATGATAAAGGTAAACCAGATAGCATACTATCATCTCGAGTAAGACTGTCGTACCGGGATAGGTCCTCCCTCAATCATTGCAATCACGTGCCTGTGATCCAATAATTGACTCTGAGGGCACTATCTCCAACACTTCCTCCAACAGGATTCGAACGTGTCAAAACAACGAAGCAAAGGCAATATTCCTAGCTTCAGGGTCTTGATGGTAACTCATATAAAACCTGAAAGACTATCGGAGATCATCCCACACCAGCGTGGAGTGGTCACCATCTCGACGTTCGTCTCAATACAGCAGACGAGATGTCACCACAACGTTCTTCCTCCAACAGGATTCAGACACACCAGCAAACGAAGCAAAGGCCAAATTCCTAGCTTCAGGGTCTTGACGACAACTCATATAAAACCTGAAAGACTATCGGAGATCATCCCACACCAGCACGGAGTGGTCACCACCTCGACGTTCGTCTCGGTACAGCAGACGAGATGTCACTATAGCGTCCTTCCTCCAACAGGATTCGGACACGCCAAAGCAAACGAAAAGAAGGCTAAATTCCTAACTTCAGGGTCTTGACGGCAACTCATATAAAACCTGAAAGACTATTGGAGATCATCCCACACCAGCGCGGAGTGGTCACCACCCCGACGTTCGTCTCGATACAGCAGACGAGATGTCACCACAGCATTCTTCTTCCAGCGGGATTCAGACGCGACAATCAAACAACGGAGCCACGGCAAAATCCCTAGTTCCAAACTTCGACGGTTCACCAACAACCTAGAGACAACCGCGACATTCGTCTCGATACAGCACACGCAATGCCAGCAAATGAAGCAAAAGCCAAATTTCTAGCTTCAGGGTCTTGACGGCAACTCATATAAAACCTGAAAGACTATCAGAGATCATCCCACACCAGCGCGGAGTTGTTATGACTCATCGGGGCTCCCCAAAATGAGCCTAACCTCAAGTAAAAAGCGGCATGGCAAAATTCCTAACGCTTGCTCTTCCGACAGTCAAACTGCCGAGGAAGATTGCTTGAATTCGTCTTGTCCAGCCCCCGAAGGGATCAGAGACGCGACAGTCGCAAGGCTACTCGAACAGCAAGATTGCCTATCGAGGAATATATCAGCCAACACGACGGTACGACGGACAAAACCTAGTACCACAGACCCTAACGGACCTCTGTCGTAAAGAGCAGAGGTTAACTGTGACGTTAGGACATTCTTGCGAGAATTTCTTGATTCGTCTCGACTCGTAAGGAAAAGCCTTAAGCAATAGGGATAAGGACCTGTTTCCTAAGCACTGGGGCCCTGCAAGTCGGTCCAAAATGGACTTTTGCATACTATTCACGGACCACACTCTCCAAAGTCGAATCTCGACAAGGAGGGAAACAACCACTTACGAGTCCTCTCGACTTGTAAGAGGGAAAATTCTCTTGTGAGATCCTTACGACTCTCCAGAGAATGCACACTTGGGAATCCTCACGATTCCTAAGGAGAAAATACACCTACGAGATCCTCTCGACTCGTAGGGAGAAAAGTCTTTATGTGACCCTAATGGCTCATAAAGTTGAAAAGCCTTAGACAGCAGATCTGAACCTGCTTCCTAAGCTATCACTACCTCTCTAAGAGTTCATGATGAAATGCTCTCTATCATCTACAGGCTACGCATACTAAAGTAACATGCCGGCAACAAAGAAAAGAGAAGAAAGCGACAGTAAGGAGAACATTTGATTCGCATTCAGTTAAGTATTCAAAGCGTACCCATTCATGCATGAGCGAAAAGGTTTAAAGTATAAGATAAACACATGGAAATGGAAAAGCTTGCCATTCATACTTCAGAAAATTCTTACATTAATGAAAGCGGTAAACAAAAACGCCATTAAAATGTTTACAAAGGCAAGACATCAAGTCCAGGACATGGATTGAGAAATTCAAAAGTGAGGCCATCTAAAAATTTTCGGGCCTCTCGGACTATCTTCATGTGCATCCTTTCACGATCACAAGCGTCCGGATCCCCACTGATGTCCTCCACCCTTCGATAGGCAGCGAGTATCGCTGCCTGCTGAAAAGCTTGATGCAGGATATCAACAAGGTTATCTCGCCTTTGCTTTGAGATCAAGCCCATCAGATACACTGAGTGCACCTTATCTTCGGCATCGTCTAATGCCTTAAGCGGCATGCCGGCATAGAATAAAGGAAGTGCTCCCCAGATCGCTCCCATAATAAGCTTCAAGAGAGAGGAATGGCGAGGAAGCAGTCGACCATTGTCTGCATCAAAGCTGTAAGTCGACGTTAGACACCCCATATGATGCGGGGAGGCGGAATAGGTAAAAAAATCATTTTGTTAAAGTTAACATCGACTAACTTTACGGATCTTTGCTAAACCCTAACTAACAACTATCTAGAAGTGCTAAACTACTATGATAGATGATTATACCTTAAGATACTAGTCCTTCTTGTTCTTGTTGTTCACCTCCTCGTCGGCCTCCTCGATGTGATAGAAGATCCACCCGAGAGTTCCTCCTTCAAGCTTTAACCTCTAACTTGAGGTAACTAAGTGGCTAGGATTGCTAATCCAAGTGACCTAGAAGATATAGAAGTGGATTAAGGATCTATTAGTCTTTCTAACCCTTGGGATCTCAACACATGAGAGGATTAGGGTTAGGTTGAAGAAGAGGAGAGCTTGAGGGGAGAGAATGTGTATGCGAGAATGAGATGAATAATAACTCATTTCTATATTATATGAAGCATAAAGATTATCAAATAAATCATATATGATAATTACAACCATGCTTCATTTAATACAATCAATGAATCATCACATGAGTCATTAAGCAATAAATGCTTCATTAACTCATTTGGATGAATCATCTCATGAGTCACTAATTCATTTAATGCAAATTACACATAAGCTCTCCACCTCACCTTTCTTCTAGAAGCTTCTCGACTAATTACGAGAATGCCCCTCCCATCCGTAAAACACGGATATTCTGAGACTGCATAAATCCAATAATCCAATACTAGAATCTGGCTTAAACTAAAACCCGCTAGTATAATCTGTCCGAACATCATACGTGCACAAGTACACGTATTTGTCCGAACCCTGTCGTAAAACCATACAACCTCTATATCGTTTCGCCTGAAGCAGGGAAACTCTCTGTGTGGGACTCTAAAGACTCGACACTACGCTGGCAGTGGGTTTAACCACAGGCCGCAAGCGGTACTAGCTGTACGTAACGGTCTCCAGGTAGATGTCGATAAGAAGGCCGATGAGGAAACCCATCCGAACTCCAACTGAGCCTGATGTGACAATCTCCGTACAGTCCGGTTTTACGACGCTTTCGCGAAATTCCTTAATTAAATAACCTCTTTTCTCTGGAGGCATAGCCCCGCTTACACCGTTCTAGACACTTGGTTTATAGCATTGATCGTTAAGTGACGAATCTCCCGATAAGTAGTATATACTCACAGTAGGATCGGGATCCAAATATTATCGTGTGATAATGCTGAAGGAATCCTACCAACGTTATCAAACTCCAAATGGTATGTAACACTAGCAAGTTTCAGTTTCTTTAGAAACTCCCGATGTGGATTTTTGCCCCACGCTCTTATGACCTTGACTAAGGGCCAACAAATCATAAGTCACATGTCAAGTTCTACCCGTTATGATCCAGGTTGATTTGAACCCATCCGTATATACTCTTGACTAAGGGCCAACAAAGTAATACGACTTTCCCAAACCAACGCATCTATCTATGCTACATGTGAACACCCCAGCAGCTACCAATCACTATGTCTTGACTAAGGGCCAAACAAACATAGCTTGAATACTACTGACCATTCATATGAAATGACGGAGGGTTACGAATGATTTTGGCAAAACCGTGAACGTAGTGAACTTGATATAACCAAAGTAACCTGATAGCTTTTTTAAAAGGAGTGGTTAAAGCTCCGCAATTAAAAAACTGCTATTTTTAAAATAACCGAGTGGTTTCTTTTAAACTGTTCCAACGATTCAACTTTGGTTTATTTTCTTTGCATTAAAATAATGCGTCCCATCAATTAACCTATCATTGCAGAAAACAACGAAAATACAACGTCCTCTTATGCCATCCGCATTCGCCACTGGGCCCCTTCATTCACCCGTTAAGTTACTTAACTAACGACAGAGTGGAGGCTGGGCTAGCGCGGATGCAAAACATAAGTAATGCCTGCTAGATATCATATATAGATATTGTACATTCGTTAGACGCAATAATAGGCATTCCAGATCACAGATGAACATATTGGATATACATGCAATCCGCATTTCTTTTAAGCCTGCAATGAAAGACGGATTACACAGTCGCGATGAATAGCCAAACCCCACCCTAGACCACTACGGGTACGGCAAACTACCCTCCAAGTACCCGAAGTGAAGCGGTCTCCCTCAAAGACGTGAGTAGGCCACTAAGCATTTCAAAGTACCCGGTAGTTTGTGCACCCCACCTTGGGTCTATCCTAGGAGCAGAAAATAGTAAATGAAATAATACAACGGTGGTTACAACCTCAACCCGGATGTGCCCCGCAAAAGAATATTACAACAAATTACAATTTACATTTGAATGAAAGAAACACTCGTCTTACATCCCTGGCTATCCATTCATGACAATCCAACAAGTTCATATTCACAAACCAGTAAAAACCATTACAGAAATGTGCAACGCCCTGCAAACTGACATACTAGCAATTATGGGAGGTTTACGAACACATTAAACACAACACAGATATAATCCAGTTAGCCAAAGTTCTTAGAATTTCGATCAAGCAACACATATGAATCTACTCCAAACAATTCTCTGTGCACATAAAACCTGAGAAGAAACAAAACATCCCAGAAAACACAACATCAACACAGAAGAATAACTGAGAAAATTTGGGTTGACTCGGTGTCAACTCGGCCGCGGAACAGCGGCGGATCGCTTGGATCGGCCGCGGTTCCGCGGTGGTTTGGACGAGTCACGATCCTAAATTTCTTCACAATTCTTAAAAAACCCTGCCTGTATTTTTAAGGGTCCCTGAAAAATTTTTAGACTCTGTTTTAAAATCAGCAGAACCTAGGTGAAAACGTCGTATTTTCGGGATTATTTTGCGATCGAATTTCTAAAGACTTTGCTAACATGTTAGTTATGGTTTAGCTAGGCTCTGATACCACTGTAAGTCGACGTTAGACACCCCACATGATGCGGGGAGGCGGAATAGGTAAAACAATCATTTTGTTTAAGTTAACATCGACTAACTTTACGGATCTTTGCTAAACCCTAACTAACAACTATCTAGAAGTGCTAAACTACTATGATAGATGATTATACCTCAAGATACTAGTCCTTCTTTTTCTTGTTGTTCACCTCCTCGATGTGATAGAAGATCCACCCGAGAGTTCCTCCTTCAAGCTTTAACCTCTAACTTGAGGTAACTAAGTCTCTAAGATTGCTAATCCAAGTGACCTAGAAGATATAGAAGTGGATTAAGAATCTATTAGTCTTTCTAACCCTTGAGATATCAACACATGAGAGGATTAGGGTTAGGTTGAAGAAGAGGAGAGCTTGAGGAGAGAGAATGTGTATGTGAGAATGAGATGAATAATAACTCATTTCTATATTATATGAAGCATAAAGATTATCAAATAAATCATATATGATAATTACAACCATGCTTCATTTAATACAATCAATGAATCATCACATGAGTCATTAAGCAATAAATGCTTCATTAACTCATTTGGATGAATCATCTCATGAGTCACTAATTCATTTAATGCAAATTACACATAAGCTCTCCCCTCACCTTTCTTCTAGAAGCTTCTCGACTAATTACGAGAATGCCCCTCCCATCCGTAAAACACGGATATTCTGAGACTGCATAAATCCAATAATCCAATACTAGAATCTGGCTTAAACTAAAGCCCGCTAGTATAATCTGTCCGAACATCATACGTGCATAAGTACACGTATATGTCTGAACCCTGTCGTAAAACCATACGACCTCTATATCGTTTCGCCTGAAGCAGGGAAACTCTCTGTGTGGGACTCTAAAGACTCGACACTATGCTGGCAGTGGGTTTAACTACAGGCCGCAAGCGGTACTAGCTGTACGTAACGGTCCCCAGGTAGATGTCGATAAGAAGGCCGATGAGGAAACCCATCCGAACTCCTACTGAGCCTGATGTGACAATCTCCGTACAGTCTGGTCTGTTCGTCTAAGACTATCGCATATCGGGCCTAGGGGGCGGCAAGCGTCAGTCCCCTAAAAGCGGTATAAGTCGTGTCGGAGTGAAGCCCATTACACCTTGAGAAGCTATTGGAAATCCTACCAGTAAATCTCGTTTGCCCTGGCCAGGGACTTTGCGTAATGGCTCTCCAAACACAGTGCGATATCAACTCCCAATACCGGGAGAGAAGAATCCTTTCTAACTGCCACTTCTTCCAAGTGTTTCGAGACTGCACCCAACTGCTACCTGTTTGCACAACTCCTTTGAGCCGTGGTAGGATAGTAATTTAAGAACAGTGGGAACACACTCGAGATGAAGCAACAGTGTCAAGTCAACGGACTATGCTGTACTCATGTCACTTGGGAACTGTTAACTGACGACGGGTATAATACCAACCAACAGTTTCCTGCGAGTCCTGTCCGGTGTACCCGTAACCCAACGAGCACCTATATACTATCTCCAGTACAACGTACTAATGGCTGTGGGACAGACCATTTCCCCTGCTGGGATGAGAAGCGCACATACTAGTCTATTCTGGAGTATCGATGCCCTGTCTCGATAAACCTACGACTAGGGACCTGAAAAAGGATGTGCTTGTAGACTACCCAGCCCCCACTAGTGTGACTGCCATCACAACGCTGGTAGTCAAGAAAGATCCTATAGGCTCTATCAATATGTATTCGCGATATGCTAAAAGAAACATATACACATATTAAGATAGATATAAACCAAGTAGCATACTACTATGTTGAGCAAGACTGTTATTATAACTGTGAATATCCCAAGCTTCCATTATGTAATATACAAGCTAGTATGATACAATAATGGCCCCTAGGGCATATACACTAACAAAAGCGACCCATAATTTCAGTACACTAGGCGTTGGTAAATTCTTGGTTTTGAGAACGGCCGATTGCGCGAATGTCTCCGTAAAAAATAATCTCGTCGAGATCATACATATGAGCGTCCATGAAGTCTGAAAAGGAAAATTAGTGAGAGTTGGTGGACAGACTGATTAAGAAAAAACTTATTGAAACAGACACGGGATTTAAACAACCCTTGATATCCCCAAGGAGGAAATAAGTACTAACTAAATCACCCAACGAATTTAATTCTGTGCAATTAAGAAAAGAGTCCTAAAAAGGATTTTGCATTTAATAAAAAGGTTCCTCGGGCCGAGGAGTTAAACTCCTCGAGAGCAATGCTCTGTAGACAGGAATGACACCTGTCGAAGTCAATTATGAGGGGAATTAAAAATTCTCCGGGAATTCTAAGAGCCTTGCTCTGTAAAAATGATGGAATAACCCATCAGAAAAATTAAAATAAATTTTTTAATGAATTAGAATTCTGAGATCTTCAAAATCCATGAACAAACTCTTAAAAGTTCTTCATAAAATCTCTATTATTCAAGAGAGCAAAGCTCTATTAATGGGTTAAGAAACCCTAAAAAGGTTTTTTGTAGATCGAAGATCTATGAAGAGCAAAGCTTTGTTAATGGGTAAAACCCTAAAAACATTTTGAGATCTATGATCTGAGGGAGAGCAATGCTCTATTAATAAAATTCAAATCTTACCAAAAATTTGGCAGAGTTTTGACTCTTGAAGGTTCTTAAAATGAAGAGCTATGCTCTGAAAGAGAATAAAAATTCTCAAAAGACAAAAATGAAGATAAACAGAAATCATCCTAAGGGCCAAGGGTCCTATTTATAGACACTAAGATGCTGTTTCAACTTCTGAGTTGATCTAAGGGCGCAGATGTTGCCACCGCTGCACTTACATGTGTGCCACGTGAGCGCAACGGTAGGGGGTATTTGTTTCCTCCAATCAGAGCAAAACTCTGTTTAAAATTCAAATTTTTAAATGAAGCAATGCTTCAGAAGCAGCGCCAAGTGCGCTGCGTCCTAAGCAGCGCACCACGTGCAAAGCACGTGTGTGCTAGCGCTAGCGCTGCGCTCTAAGCAGTGCACCACGTGCAAAGCACGGGTGCGCTAGCGCTTTAAGCAGCGCACCACGTGCAAAGCACGGGTGCACTAGCGCTGGAACTAAAAGCTCCCCATCGTCAGATCAAAGATCTCAGAATAATGATAAATCATTAATTAATCAGGATTAAATTCTGTTAAGGAAAGATTCCTCAAAATCTTTCCAAACAACAAGATTGTGCTCTGTAAATCAGAGCACCGTTGGATCAATGATCCAATGGTGATTAAAAGTCACCAAAAGTACATAATAAATTCTATATGGAAAGATTTCCTAATCTTGTTAAAAACAAGAAGATTGCCTTCTGTAAATCAGAAGTCCTTGGATCAAAGATCCAATGGTAGGGAATCCCCAAATCAATTGGAGAGAAGATCTCCTTAACTGATTGAACAAATTAGCTTGCCCTATATAAAGGCCCCAAGACTTCAAGTCTCGAGATACAGAAGCATACAGAGGAACCCCCCATAAGGTTTGAGAGATCTCAAAAAGAAGAGCCAAGCTCTCAGAAAAAGAAGAGTTTTCTTCAAGGTAAAAAATGAACAGAGAGATGAAATCATCTCATAATTAAAAAGAAGAATTCATTTCTATAAAGACCATAGATCTACAAGACCAAGGTCTTTCACAAAGAGATCAAACGATCTCATTATAAAATAACAAGAACAACATAATTTTTCTCACAGATCATAGATCTACAAAACTAAGGTCTTTCTCAAAGAGATCATAGTATTTCATTATAAGATAGGGAGAATAATTCAATTCTCTTAGGATCACAGATCAATAAAGGCCAAGTCTTTCATCAACATAAGAGATTGAAACATCTCCTACAAAGTAAGAACTTTTGTTCTTAGAATCTTGAGACAAATTCTCTTATAAACGAGAATTTATTTCTCAGATCATAAAATTGATCAGATGCGCTTCTGCGCTCTTAGACTGGCGCTCAGCGCCAAGCGCACCACGTGTCCCTCACGTGTGCTCCACTTAATAGTTAGCGCTCTGCGCTCTTGGACTAGTGCTTTGCGCTTTTGGACTGGCGCTCAGCGCCAAGCGCACCACGTGTCCCTCACGTGTGCGCCATTTAACAGTTAGCGCTCTGTGCTCTTGGACTAGCGCTTTGCGCTCATGGAATGGCGCTCAGCGCCAAGCGCATCACGTTCTTCTCACGTGTGCGCCACTGAACAAATAGCGTTTTGCGCTCACAAATTAGCGCAATGCGCTCATGGACTGGCGCTCAGCGCCAAGCGCACCACGTGCTCCTTACGTGTGCGCTATTCAGCAGAAGAGCACTGCACTCTTTGATTGGCGCCAAGTGCACCATGTGCTGCGCTGATAGAACATAAATTGTTCTTTTATAAGCCCCAGAGCTATGATGAATACTCAGCATTCAATAAAAGACAAAAATATTGTCAGAATTTAAATCAATGCTCAACAGCCCAAAATAAATGTTAAACATTTTAACTTAATTGGACTTGGCCCAAATTGGCCATAAGTCCTTAATTCAGATTAATTGAGCCCATATGCTCATAAATCTTTGATCTTAGTCCCAAATTGGACTACAGATCCCAACCAATATCGGTTCAAGGGTACATCTCTTTACTCCTATGATATTTGTCGTTGTAATCCTTCAACGTCTTCAGAGAGGTGACGGGTCCCGACAATCATACATTCCATAGACTATGACGTCTTTAAACTGGACTGTGGGGTCCTTAACCCATGAACTATGATGTTCTTAACCTTGGACTGTGGTCCTTAAACCCATGGACTATGATGTTCTTAACCTTGAACTGTGGGGTCCTTAAACCCATGGACTATGATGTCCTTAACCTTGGACCACCATGTCCTTAAACTGGTAATCGACCGCAATATTCCTAAATTAAACAATAGGGCCCAAATGCTCTCTTGTTGGATCTAAATGATCCCGTTAAGTTGATCTTAGTCTAAAATTAGACTAACGTGTCCTTAACAAACGTTTAAGTTGATCTTAGTCCCAAATAAGACAAACGTATCCTTAAACCCAACCCCCAAACCCAAATCTAAGAAAATATGGATTTGGACTAATCCACGCCCTATGGGCGACAACATAAATTAGTCTCCGTATACAATCCACGGGCAACCAAAAACAAAACAAACACCCACGACACGAAGTGACCATCTGGAGAAGGAGAAAGTGATTACCGCGATACGGCAGCGTAATTAACTGCAGGGGGTTGCGCCTGCATGGAAGAGCGTCCCCACAATCAAAAACCCCTCGACGAGGGGAATCTGACGAAGTCTGCTACATCGGCCGCATCCGTCTAAACCTTCGATACATGGTGTCATAAATCAACTTGGAATCTTCGGAGAGGTGGACGGATAGCACCAATTAGAATCTGCCCTCGAAATTCAGGCCCTGACGTACCAACGTCCCGGTCGCGGTTTTCGGCGGAGAACAAATACGATGTGTTGTTCATTTGAAACGACGGAGGGCTACGGCTGGTTTTTTGCGAAACCGTTAATGTAATGAACTTGATATAACCGAAGGAACCATGATATCTTTTTAAAAAAGGAGTGGTTTAGGCTCCGCATTTAAAATTTGCTTTTTAAAGAAAGCCGAATAGTTTTGAAATTGTTCCAACGATTTAGGTTAGGTTTGTTTTCTTTAACGAATTAATGTTGTCCTATCAATAAATCCTACCATTGCAGAAAGAAACGAAAATACAACGTACGCTTATGCCATCCACATTCGCCACAGGGCCCCGTCATCACCCGTTAGGTTACTTAACTATCGACAGAGCGGGGGTTGGACTAGCGCGGGTGCAAAACATAAGCAACGCCTACTAAATATCATATATAGATATATACATTTGTCTCACGCAATAATAGGCATTCCAGATCATAGATGAACATATTGGATATACTAGGAATTCCGCGCTTCGTTTAAGCCCATAACGAAAGACAAATTCCACGGTCGTGATGAATAGCCAAACCCTACCCTAGACCTCTACGGGTGCGGCAAACTACCCGCCAAATTCCCGAATTGAAGCAACCTCCCTCAACAAAGTGAGTAAGCCACTCGGCACTTCAAAGAACCCTGTAGTTTGTGAACCCCTCCTTGGGTCTATCCTAGGAGCAAAAACAGTAAAAGAAAATAGTACAACGGTGGCTACAACCTCAACCCGGATGTGCCCCGCAAAATAATATTACATCACTTTTACAAATTATATTGAATGAAAGAAAAGACAACACTCATCTCACATCCCCCGGCTATTCATCATCGACGATCCAATAAAGTTCATATACACAAACCAACATCACAGATATGTGCAACCCCCAACTAACTGACATATAGCAGTTAGCGGAAGTTTACGAACACATATATCAATACAGATAACAACTGAAACTTAAACGACACTAAAACTACGACTTCGAAACACTCCGAAATTGCCCCAGTAAAAAGTTAACAATATAGTCAAAATTGGCAAAATCAAACAACACCTGAAATCCTAAATCCAAGAGAGAAGAACACAGAGCAAATTTCGACGCAATCCCACACATTTGAAACGGAGACATCGGGAAAAATGAGGTTGTGGCCGGCCATTTTAAAGTGGAATTGCCTCGTTTTTGTTGTGTGTTCATTTCATAAGTAAAGGAGCACTCTGTAATTGCTTAAAAATTTTGAGGCTCTGCAAAAATCGACAGAAACTTGGATTCATGTATCAGAGTTTTGGAGTTATTTCGGTTTCATAGTTTCATACTTCGTTTAATCTGTTAGCTAGGGTTTAACCTGTCTCTGATACCAGTGTAAGTCTATGTAGCACACCCCACGTGTTCGCGGGGAGGCGGAATACATCAAAAACGATTTTTTTTCACATCAAAAGATCATGTTTGACTTTGCAACATAGACTTTATCCACTTTAGGATCTTGATTAAACCTTAACTAGCAAAAACTAAACTACAAGAGGGCGTTAACTACTCGGTTAAAGTATTATACCCTCATGTCAAGTCCTTCGGGTCTTCAAGTGGTTCTTTTCTCCTTGGTTCAAGCTTCTTCTTGATCTCCTTTCTTTGGCTCCTCCAAAGCATCAAATGAACTCGGTTGCCGGTCTCTTTTGTGTCGAAGAAAGATCCACCCGAGGGCCTATGGTCAAGCTCCTACCTTAAATGAGGTAACTTAGTGATCCAACTTGCTAAGGAAGACTATAAAGTAGAAGTAGAGAAGATATATTGGATTAATTTGTCCCAATGCTCATTGATTCATAACTCATGTGATGGGATGAGCTTGAGGGAGGAGGAGAGGAAACTTAGGAGAGAGGATGATAATATGAGAATGATCTTGAGAATTGGGTGTGAGAATGGCTTAGTTATTTTCCAATAATTCAAGCATGGAATAAATTACTCATAAAAAATGCAACCATGCTTGAATAGGAAACCCAAATAAATAAAAAATATACAAAGCCATGCTTACAACCCATTCCTCAAATATCTTCTAATTTTCACCTCATTAATCCTTTATCTAAAAAAGGATAAATCACTAATGAGGTGTCTCCTTCTAGAAACTCATTCTTGTGAAATTACAAGAATGTCCTTACCGTATATACATACCCGTATCCGTATTCCAAAAAATATGGATACACAGAGACAAGTATAATCCAATAGTATAATACTAGGATCCGGCTTAAACCAAACCCCACTAGTATTATCCATCCGAACATCATTCGTGTAGCCAGTACACGTATGCGATCGAAACCCTGTCGTAAGACCATACGGCCTCTACATCGTCTCGCCTGATCCAGGGAAACCCTCTGTGTGGGACTTTAAAGACTCGACAGTACGCTGGCAGTGGGTTTAACCACAATTCCGTCAGTGGCACTAGCTGTACATAACGGCAACCCAGGTATATGTCGAAAAGGAGGCCGACGAGCGAACTCGTCCGAAACCCCTACTAAGCCTGTCCGTGATAATATCCGTGCAGTCCGGTATGTTCGTCTGAGAGTATCGCATGTAAGGTTTACGGGGTGGAAAACGTCAGACCCATAATAACCGTACAAGTCGTGTCAGTATGGCTCAAGACAATCCGAGAATCTACTGGTCCGTCCACCAGTAATTCTCAATCAGCCCTAGCCAGGGACTTATGGTAATGACCAACCGATCACTGTGCGATATCGACTCTCTATACCGGGAGAGACGAATCCCCAACAGTCGCTCACTGCCTCCATATGGCTCGGGACTGTACCCAACTAAAACATGTTTGCATGACTCCTTTAAGCCATGGTAGGATAGTAATCAAAGCACAGTGGGAACTCACACGAGACAAATGACGACCTCAGGTCGATAGACTATCTGCACACATGTCAACAGAGAACTGCTATCTGACGCTAGGTATAATACCATCTAGTCAGTCCTCGGCGAGTCTTGTCCGGTGAACTCACACCCAGTGAGCATCTGTATACAATCTTAGGTGCACATCACCAATGGCTGCGGGACCAATCCATCGCCCCTCGTCACGGTCTAGATATTTATACACTAGTCTCTGGAGTATCAATGTGCGGTCTCAATACTCCTACGACCAGGGACATTTAAGAATGTGCCTATTGACCACCCAGCTCCTACAAGTATGACTGCCATCACAACGCTGGTAGTCAGGAAAATATCCTACGGGCTTTATCAATATATATAAAATATATCACATGTTAAGATAAAGACAAACCAAATAACGTACTATCATATCGAGCAAGATTGTCCTATACATACATATCCCTAGCATCCTATACAATGAAGGTCTCTAGGGCATATATATCCAACAGTATTCATTCTTCGGTGTCAAACACCAATGGTTATAGGATCAACCATCGCCCCGGTCGGGGTCAAGAAACGTATATACTAGTCTAATCTAGATTACCGATACCTTTTCTCGATACTCCTACGACTAAGGATATTTAAGAATGTGCTTATGGACTACCCAGGCCCCACTAGTATGATCCTTATTATAATCTAGGTAGTCAAACAAAGATCCTATGGGCTTTATTATCATGTATAAGCGATACGTGATAACGAGTAAAACGTATACACATGAAAGATAAAGTCAAACCAGATAGAATACTATTATCTCGAGCAAGATTGTTTTATCGTATAGGTCCCTCCTTGAATTCAGTAATTGCATTCCTGCAATTACGATAATTGCCTTGAGGGAACCTATATCCAACAATCCCCCACCTGCACTTAAGGCCAATTATTGCGATATCACATACCCACATCTTATGTGCTATCGCATACCCAACTTCTTTACTAATAGTTTTAAAAACTGTGCTCGAAAAATAGTCTCAGGGAGTGAATCTGCTACAATGTTTATAACTTTATCTCTCTATATCTCAATCTCGCGAAGTTCAATTGTCTCCCGAATCAAGCAATGCCTATCTTGGAATTTTTTCTGGATAGATGATGAGATCAAGTTCATAAAAGAACAAATTTTGTCCAACAACTAGGTTGTATCCTCTGCTGAGTCATAATCAGTATCCAGTGCCACGACTAGCTCAGTATCCCTCTTGGAACTCTTTCTAATATACTGCTCCTTAGAACATGATAAACTTATAACTCGCGAAAGACACTCTATCATCTATTTCACCTTGGAATCTGGAACCGGTAACTACCTTCTATAGAAGGTTGTCATTGCCATACACTTAGAATATCATATGTTCTTCACTTCTATCCTATGTTTCTCCATAATTAGATTAATATTCACATCCTACATGGAGAAATATCTGTGAGAACCATAGTTTGACCGAATTGTAGCATAGGAACATCATTTCCTGTCAGGAGAATATCATCCACATACAATATGAGCTCTATGACATTACACCTTACTTCCTTCTTACAAATACCAGGTTCATCTATTATTTTGATGAAGTCAAACACTTTGACCGTAATATCAAAACAGATGATCCACCCCGCTGTGCCAACTTTAGTCTATAAATAGACTTAAGCAATTTGTACACTTTCCGCTGCTCCTACCGACTACGATAACCCTCTGACAGAGTCATATACATGCGCACTTCTAAATTCCCATTTAGAAAAACGTTATAGTTATCCACCTGCCAGATACCACAATCATGAAAAATGGTAGTGGCAAGTAATATCCGTGTGGACTTCAGCACAGACTTTGAAGTAAAATTTTCATCACAATCCACATCGATTATTTGATGAAATATTTTACTACAAATCTAGCCTTATTAGGTTACAACCTTTCTATCTGCACTGATCTCGAAAGATTTACTTACTCCTAATGGGTTTTACCCTTTCAGGACCACCCAACAAATTCCATAATTTGCTGGGGTGCGTGGAGTCTAACTTGGATATCTTGTATCCAACAATCAGTCGGAAGTTATTACTTCCTATAGCCTGCTGATAACTAATATATAGGGTCATCATCACCATGATGCAAATCTACCTGTCACCGTCTATGAGAAAACCGAAGTATCTCTCGGGTGGCTGAGATTAACTATTAAATTTGCGTAGTGACTAAGGTTTGTCAGGGGCAACTATTTCCAATGTATATGAAAAAGGTCACTCAGCATTACTCGTCATAGAGCGCACCCTTGGAAGAGTAATTTGAAAGAGAATCAAATTCTCAATACGGAATACCTAGCATAAGCATCCACATTTTCGATCACTACGAAGAACATTGATACTTCCAATGTCTGGTTCTCTATTTTATTCATATATTTTACGAACTTCTCAAAAATTTTGGACTTTGCATTTCAACAAGAACGCAGGTCCAAAACCAGAGAATTCATAGGTAAACAGAATGAAGTATGAGTACCAGCCCCTTGTCCGTGTGGATATCGGACAACATACATCACCATGTATAAGTCCTTATAAGTTCAACATTTCATCCTCTGTGTGTTGTAAGTTGAAAACTGTATTTTGGTTAAAAATGTCTATACTGTTGTACAATACACCTTTCCTAATCATCAAATGATAAAGGTAAATGTTCAGAACATAATTTTCAAAATTTATATCTCGCTTTATCAAATAAAGAGACATATATCAGATTTAAAAGTTGGTGCATAAAAACGGATATTCAAAACCATAACTTTGTCGCTAGGCAAAATCAGATGATTTTCCCCAATAGCAACAATTGCTCTGATTTCCGACATTGAAGATCAATCACCCTTTCTCAATTCTCTACTCTTTCTCAGCATCTATACCGCCCTACAGATTTGGGATTCTAATCTGGTATCCATATACTCAAGAGTCGGATTTGATTGAGAGACGGTTTTTCAATAACAACCATACAGGAAAACTGAAACATCAAAATGTTTTAAGGGGGTGGCCAGGTATTCCCAGTAATGCCTCTTTCAATGCCCAAGATAATGATAGTAGTTGCAATTTTCTTTGCCTCACTTCAACCCCTTTTGATGTCTCTCTGTCCTACCTTCTATATACCGAACTTATGCTAATTAGTTTTCTTCTTAGGCTTCCTGTCAGCACCAGCCTTGGGATTGGAAAAAGACTATCCAATAAACGTAATGGGTATATTCTCCTTTTTAAAGGAGCTCTCAAATTTGAGATAAGATGGAGGGGAGAGACAAAAGAATGATTCACTTTCTCCAGAACTAGTGGTCATCCTCGGAATGAAACAATTTCTTCGAGTTCGTATCTAACTATACGAAATGGCATTTCCAAACAATATGGATCTCTGTATGTGATACAAAGAGTTCTAGAATAACAAAGTCGATGTAGGAGGGGAAAGGACATATGCGACTTCGTCGTGAATTAGGGCAATCTTGACATTCCAGAACTAATGATTGTAAAAAGTTTCGGTTAACTTGGTTTACGGGTTTTAATTTAAGGTCAGTCATAGGTCACTGCCAGAGAGAGAAAAGAAACACTCAGCGTGCACTCTATCAAGATTAGATTGGTTTATTAATTTATCTAATCAGGATGGCTCCCACTGTTTCGTAGAACCCTCCTTCAAACCCTAAAAAGAGAACTAGCCGGGATCATATACACCTATAAGTTCGCTAACCATTCAGCCAGGCCAATGTTGGTACTCCGAAGGAGGTGCCTCATTCTTTTGCATGGACCCAATTTAATAACCCCATT
Organism: Agapanthus africanus; assembly: GCA_030015575.1. NCBI lineage: Eukaryota > Viridiplantae > Streptophyta > Magnoliopsida > Asparagales > Amaryllidaceae > Agapanthus > Agapanthus africanus. The sequence goes on along the minus strand of JASDDO010000019.1, from coordinate 184,932,951 downwards.
TCCTTTTTAGACACCAATGGTTTATGTATGTAAGTCCATGTCACGACCCCACGAGCTCGCGGGGAGGCGGAATATATGAAAAACAATTATCAAAGCTTCGTAATACGGACTTGAGCACACGGATCGTGTCTAAACCAATACTAGCAAACTACGGGAGGTTTAACTACTCTGATTCGAAGTTATACCTCACGTTACTTATCCTTCGGGTCTTCATCGCTGTCCTCCACATCTCGTAGGCTCTATAGAACATGGGCACCTCAACGGCCTCCTCGAGTCAAAGACGATCCACCCGAGAGTCTATAGTCCGAGCTCTAATCTCAAATCTGAGATAACTACGGCTTCTAGATCGCTAATCTAGAAGTCCTAGAGGGTGTAGAGTATTTAGATGGATTACTTAGTCACTAAAACCCAAGGATTCTCAACTCATGAGAGCTTTTAGGGTTTTGAGGAAGAAGATGAAGACTTGAGGAGAGAGACAGCTTTTGTGATAATCATATGAATAATAACTCATGATAGAATAATATCAAGCATACAAATATCTCTTTGATAAATATCTAGAAATATCTTGTAAGCTTCATTTAATCCTAATGGTGAATCACCCCATGAGTCATTAAGCATTTAATGAAAACTTACAACTCATCTCTCCACCTCATTTGTGTTTAATCTAAAAAGAAATAAATACAAATGAGTCATCTTCTTCTAGAAGCTTCCCGACAAATTACGATACTGCCCCTCCCATCCGTATTTCCGAAAAACATGGATAATCTTTGACTGAATAAATCCATCTGTATAATATTGGAATCTGGCTTAAACTAAAGCCCGCTAGTATTATCTGCCCGATCATAATACGTGCACTAGTGTACGTAAGTGATCGCGGCCCTGCCGTAAAACCATACGGCCTCTACACCTTTTGCCCGGTGCAGGGAAACTCTCTGTATGGGACTCTAAAGACTCGAAACTACGCTGGCAGTGGGTTTAAGCACAGGCCGCAAGTGGTACTAGCTGTACGTAACGATCCCCGGGTAGATGTCGATAAGAAGGACGATGAGGAAACCCATCCGAACTCCAACTGAGTCTGATGTGACAATTTCCATACAGTCCGGTCTATTTGTCTAGGACTATCATATATCGGGCCTAGGGGGCGGTAAACGTCAGACCCCTAATAGCGGTATAAGTCGTATCGGAGTGAAGCCCATTACACCTTGAGAAACTACTGGAAGCCTACCAGTAAATCTCGTTTGCCCTGGCCAGGGACTTTGCGTAATGGCTCTCCATACACAGTGCGATATCAACCCCCAATACCGGGAGAGACGAATCCTGTCTAACCGCCACTGCCTCCAAGTGCTTCGGGACTGCACCAAACTACTACCTGTTTGCACAACTCCTTTGAGCCGTGGTCGGGTAGTAATCTAAGTACAGTGGGAACACACCCGAGGCGAAGTAGCAGTGTTAAGTCGACGGACTAAGCTTTACTCATGTCACCTGGGAACTGCTATCTGACGATGGGTATAAAACCAACCTGCAGTTCTCGGTGAGTCCTGTCCGGTGTACCCGTAACCTAACGAGCACCTACATACTATCTCCAGTACGACGTACTGATGGCTGTGGGACAGACCATCTCCCTATGCTGGGATAAGAAGCGTATACACCAGTCTACTTCGGAGTATCGATGCCCTGTCTCGATGATCCTACGACCAGGGACCTGTATAGGATGTTGCTTATAGACTACCCAGCCCCCCACTAGTGTGACTGCCATCACAATGCTGGTAATCAAGCAAAGATCCTAAGGGCTTTACTAATATGTATAAGCGATACGTTAAAAGAAACATATGCACATATTAAAGTAGACACAAACCAAGTAGCATACTACCATTTTTAGCAAGACTGTCAATACAACTGTGAATATCCCAAGCTTCCATTAAGTAATATACGAACTAGTATGATACAGTAATGGCCTCTAGGGCATAAACACTAACAATGTAGTTGTGAAGTGAAAATCCCCCGGGAGTAACTATTGCTCACAATAGGAATCAGGAACCAAACTATCGCAAAGAAGGGTATGAAATCGCATTGCAAGTTTCAACACTTGAAACTCCCGATAATGAATTGTATCCCTAACGATCTATGACCTTGATAGAAGCCAACAAACCATAGGCCTCTAGTCAAGTTCTACCCGTCGTTTCATGATTAACTCGAATCCATCCGGACAAGCCCTTGACGGAAGCTGACAAAACCGTGTGACTGTCCTGGCTAATCGCATCACTATGCAAGCAGGAAGCATCACTTAGCAACCATACACTACGCTTTGAAAGAAGCCAACAAACACATCACGAATACTAAATACTCTACATTCTGAAATGACAAAGGGCTACTGCTGGTTTTGAAGAAAACCTTTAACGTAATGAACTTGATCTTATTGAAGGAACCGAGTAGTTATGCAAGTTTATAGTTACATAGACTTTTACTTAAGTGCGGATTTCCCGTGAAGGGATCAGAGCTCTTACCTTATCGAATGAGGTGCATGATATTTCTAACTAAATACCATTATGCAAAGCAAAAGAATACGACTATAATTTCTTTTTAGAAAAAGTTGGTTCCTACAACGTATATTAGGTTTGTTTTCTTTGCATTAATCCGAATTAATGCAATCTTGTCATTTAGATAATCGCATATTATCAAGCATCTTCTCACACCATTGCAGAAAAGTATGAAATGAAAAGAAAATACAATGCTATATATGCCATCCGCATTCGTCATGAGGTCTCGGGTCTTCACCGTAAAGTTACTTAACTTACGGCAGGACGGAAGCAGAGCTAGTGCGGATGCAAAACATATATGAGCATTTATTTATATATTATATATATCCACACACACACACGCATACATACACACACACACACACATTATCATCATATGCAGATAATCACATTACAGGCATGAATTAAATATCACAGAAATGAAATAGTCGAATTTTCTAGGAATCCCGTGTTTCGTTTGAGCTGCAAACGAAACGCGAAATTCCCCGATCACATGAATAGCCCGTACATATCCAAACAAAATGCAATAGTTTCGATTAAAACGTTCCCAGTATATACTTCGAAGTTCATGGTATCAGAGCTACTAGGCAGTGCCGATCCATGGGGGGTTCTTACTGTATGACACAAACTAACGACGGCCACAAGTCGACTGCTCTTCCACAAAAAAAATACAAGCAAGCACAAGCAACCATAAACCAAAAATACACCCAAACACAAAAACTAGAAAACAAAAGAGACCAAGACAAGGAGTTTAGGGTTGCTACAACCTTTGTAGCATGTCCGATCGTCTATCAAAAGACCTTTGCTAGACTAGTGAGCTCCTAGATGGGTGTTCTAGCCGACCACCTCACCATAGATAATACACGTGAAAGTCCCAAGCCCTAGGCTTCTTCTTCACTTCAAAAGTGAAGAGACTAGCTCTAAGACGATGCTAATATCTAGAGGTAGTAGATAATGTGTAGGATTTTCTCTCTTTTAATTTCATCTTCATTTTTCCATTCATCTCAAAACTAAAAAACTAAGAGAAAAGAGAAGAAGAAGAAGGAGAAAGAGAAGCATATTGAAGCTTCTTATCTATTCACTTCTTTTTTCTCTCTTTTAATATTATATAATATGAAGAGTTTCATATTATCTTCTCTCTTCCCTTCTCTCTCTTCAAATTTTTATTCAAAAAGAAAGTGGGTCCCACATGCTCTCTTTTTATTTTAATAATAAAGAGAATGTATTTGTATCAAAATACACAATATATTAAATGCATAGCATGTATTATATGTATCCTATACATATAAATGTGTGAGAGAGAGAGTGTGGGTGTGTGTCATATACATATCCATATTATGTATCGTATACACAAAAATACATTAGTATCGTATACCAATGTGAGAGAGAGAAAGTGTGTGTATCATATACACAATACTAGATATCATATCACATATATAGTTATTAAGTCAACACTTGACTTGATATCCGGCTTATAAATAAACCTGCTAGTATTATCAAATGTCCGATTAAATCACGCGTATCACATACATGTATTTAATCGAACTCCCGTACGCATCCATATACACACGCCACATCATCATTTTGCCTGGGCAGGCACTTTCATTGTGGGACTCTAAATACTTGTCAATACACTGGCAGTAATTTATACAGGATCGTATCTGATTAAAACCGAAATACTTTCAGATTCAATCCCCTCACGAGTTAACCCACAAGCTCGTCAGCGGTAGTATCTGCACATAATGGCTACCCATGTATGAGCAAGATAAAGGCGGGTCGACAAGCAAACTCATCTGGACCCGACAAAGTATATAAGCAATAAATACCATACAGTCTGGTCTTTTCATCAAAGAGTATCACATACTGGGTCTGAGGGTCGTTCCCTCATAAAAAAGAGAAAAAGAGGAGAAAATTCCCCACAACTCAAGCCTCACGTGTTAAACACGTGAGCGCCTATATGCAAAGCATATAGGCGCTGCAATCAAACAACTAATGGGGATAATGAGCTTCACGTGTTAAACACGTGAGCGCCTATATGCAAAGCGTATAGGGCTGCAATCAAACAACTAATGGGCTAAATGAGCCTCACATGTTAAACACGTGAGCGCCCGGTCAAACAACTATTAGCCAAATTGGCCTCATGTGTTAAACACGTGAGCGCCTATATGCATGACATATAGACGCCAAATTAGAGGAGCTGAATAAGCCCCACATGTTAAACACGTGAGGATGCCTCTTTACGTAGAATTAAATTCTACTCAATGAACTGTTGGATCAAGGATCCAATGGAGGTTAAGCATAGAATTAAATTCTATTGAGATGAATATTTTCTGTTAAACAGAAAGTTGGTAGATCAAAAATCCAGTGAGATGGAAAATATTTCCCATATCTTTCTAAACAAAAAAAAGATTGCTCTCTGTAAAACCGAGCACTCTTGGATTAAAAATCTAATGGTGATAAAAATATCACCGTTCAATAAAATTTTATTCAATATATGAGAGAATATTCAATCCATCTTATTAAAACAAGAACAACATAATCTGTAAAAACATAGACACTTGGATCAAAGATCCAACGGTGGGTAAAATTCCCTAAATCAATTTTGAAACCAATTAAATCAATTTGAATCTCTCAATGAGAGATTTTCTCAAAACCAATTAACAATCTGCCTCCACTATACAAAAGACCCGAGACTTCAAGTCTCAACACACAGACAGAAAAAAGAGAGGAACCCCCGGATAAGCTTCTGCAAAATATAATAAGCTCTTGAGAGAACAGATAATTTAATTCTCAAAGGAAGAAAACTCTCCTCCTTCAAAATACTCTAGGTAAATAAAAAAGGAGAGATTAAAAGTATCTCTCTTGTCTAGTAAAACGGATATAAGGGTCTAACCCTTCATACAAGAACTTAATTCTTCCTCTGGTTTGAGATTTGCAAGAGCAAATCTCTCCACAAGTTGATAATTTAATCCTTATCGGGGAGATTCTGTTCTTCAGACTCAAAACTTAGAGATAAGAACTAGGTTAAAAAGAAAAAGAAAGAAAAAGAACATATGTTCTGGGAATTTAATTCCCCCAATATTAGGGTTTAACCCTACATAAAGAACTTAGTTCTTATAAAAGTAAAAGAGAACTTAGTTCTCCAATAATAACAATGATGATGATTCAAGATCTTCAAAACAGAAATCTTGATGATCATCAATGAGGAAAAAGTCATTAACAGAGATTAATATCTCTGAAAACAAGACGAACTTGGCGTCTCACGTGAAACACACGTGGGTAAAAATTAGTGCTTAGCACTATTATTTTGCCTCCTGTGTTTCCCACGTGAATGTTTAAAACAAATAGAAGAAAAACTAAAAACACGTCACGAGCTTCCTACGTGAGCGACCAAAGAGTAGAGGAAAACCCATCTGTGTTAGTTTGGCAACCACCAAATAAAGCAGCCCAATACAAAATAATCACGTGAAATACATGTGAAACACTCTTGGAAACACAAAATCTGGCGTCTCACGTATTTCACACGTGAGCCCCAGCCAAGTGCTTAGCACTTATGGCAAAAAGGAAGGTGAGCAAATAAAACCTGAAATCAATACTCAACACTCACATGTATCCTACGTGAGTGCCATGCAAAGTGCTTAGCACTCCATGATCAGTCAAAATGACTAAGTACTTAGCCCTGTTTGGGCAGCACCCATATATGAGCGCTTCACGTGAAAAACACGTGAACGCCAGAAAAGATTAGTGCTCAGCACTATTCCAGTGCCCCCACGTGAAATACACGTGAGCACTGCATATATAAGTGTTTAACACTACTGGTAGCATAGAAACCCAATCTCAGCCCAAATTTGCTAAATTTCCTAAGGGTAAACCTCTTTGATTTTAAAATCAACCGAGCACATATTGCTTATGGTCTCCCAAACCGATTTTAGTCTTATACATGACTAAAGATCTGTCATTGATGATATCCAAAATGATATCCATCCCACATCTCCTAAGATAATCTTAGTCTCAAATACGACTAATGATTCTTAGGACTATCACCCCTTTTCCCCTCAAATACGGGATTTGGTTTAAGGGTACATCTCTTCACACCTCTGATACATGTCGTTATAATTCCGCAACGTCTTCAGAAAGGTGGCGGGCCCTGACGATCAACAACTTCTTTTACATTGATGCACTTCCAAATTGATGTGCAGGCCTCAAATCGGATCATGCCCCAAATTGAGCACATTCCATATCACCATTGTTCACTTCGTCACGTAACAAATACACGTGCGCGCAAGATAGATAAGGGACCAAAATGTCCTTAAACTAATAGTCGCCTCAAAAACGGGAATAAAAGACCGGAATGTCCCTAAACTAACAGTCGCCTCAAAAACGACGAAAATGGACCGAAATGTCCTTAAACTAATATTCGTCCCCAAAATGGGAATGTTGGACCGAAATGTCCTTAAACTAATATCTACCCCAAACACGGCGGTAATGGATCGCGATGTCCTTAAACTAAAATAACTGAGCCCCAAATACTCATATGTGTAAGTCGATCTTAATCTCAAACCAGATTAACGGCACTTAAATAAATCAAACGCAAATCTAAAATATACGGATTTGGACTGATCCACGCCCTACGGGCGACGACATAAACTAGTCAACGTATACAATCCATGGGCAACCTAAAAAAACAAAAACACACACGACACGGAGTGAACTGCCGGAGGAGGACAAAGTGGTTATCTCAATGCGGTAACGTAGTTAACTGCAGGGGCTTGCGCTTACAGGGAAGAGCGTCCCTACAATCAAAAACCCATCATAAATTGAGGGGGAATCTGACAAAGTCTGCTACAACGACCGAATCCGTCCAAACCTCCGATTCCGGAAAGGTGGACGGATAAATCTAAATAACATCTGCTCCCAGATTCAGGAAAGACGATCCATCCCAGTTTGTCTCTGTTTCCGGCGGTAAACAGATTCTGGCAAGCCCGGTGAGACCTTTTCCACTTTCCATTCCACACTTCGTGTGCCGTGTTTCATGAACAAAATCATGGTTCGCTATTGTTGCCTTTGGATTCGAGGTACTAAGATATGGTGTCTTATTCCTGTGCAGAAGAAGAAAAATCAATGGCTTCCAACTGCACAACTTGCAACAGCAACTCACGCTCCGTCCCAACTAGAGGAGTGACTTACGGGCCCAACGCGGCCTCTATCTTTTCAATGCTGGTGGGGCATGCTACGTAAGCCACTATGAGACTGTTCTTTGGAACTATGCTCTAACCAGTGGGTGTCGGTACCTCGGCGCCGCAGGAAGAAGCTCCCAAGAGGTTGGTCTTCGATCGACTTGCAACCACAACGGCCCCTCTCAACGGGCCGTCCAAATCCGATGTCTCAGTTTTCGACAGGCTGAGCCTTAGCTCAAACGTCTCGGTCTTCAACAGACTGAGCAAGAACCCAAACGGGCCCGCAAAGAGGCTCGCGATACCTGAAGGGGCTACCTGATTGTTGTGAAAAAGTGTGTTTGTTTGGTTAACCGCAATCAATAACGGTGTCACGTGTAGCTAGACCGAGATGAGTACGGGTCGTCCTCTGGGAAACGTTGAATCTTTTACTCTTACTTTAGATGTGTTGAAAAAGAGAGGAGGAAGAAAGAATGTTGTAGAATGGTTTCTAGATCTACGTTAAACGAGAATATAAAATATAGACCTAGATTATTTTAAAGATGTAGTAAATATAATAAGAAGGCTTGTAGGGTTCGTTAGGATTTAGTAGTTATGGACGATTAATTAAAAGTTACCCTTTTATCCATTAATAGATTTAGAACTAGAACGACGGTGATGCGTGTAGATTAGTGTTTCTGGAGGGAAAAGGAATCCCACTCTTAACCCTTATCTTGACACGGAACTCCGTTCATATCTAGCCTTTACAAAAACAATCATTAATCTAATCTCTAATCGCGGTCGGAACTAGCAAAGAATTGCTAGCGCGCCCGATTAGCAAGTTAATGATTCTTTTGATAAAGTTCCTAAACTTTATAGGACTTAAAAAGAGTTTCGTTATTTTCATCGTCCATTAGCCTACCCTAATCCTACGAACCCTAACAAGCGGAGAATTACTCGCGCATGTTGGGAGAAGAAGATGAAAAGATAGAGAGGGAAAACATAATGTAAAATGCAAAAGAATTAAATAAAATAACTACCTTTATTAATCGACTTGAACAAACTACACTTTAATCCGTAGAAAATGATTACAAACTAGTTGCTTCTCGATCTTTCCTAAGGAGGTAGTCGAACAGTCGATGATCAGCCTGGATGCGTGAGCGTCTGGAGCTTCGTGATCTCTTCGGCTTGATAACTTTTCCAAGAGGCACCCGGTGCCTTTTTATAGTGCAAAGCCAGAATCTTCTTGTTGAAAACTTGGTAAAATTTATCATAAATTTATGCCAAGAAATCTCATGCTCTAACTCCCTGGAATTGCGGCGGATCCGCGGCCCAACGGGGGGTTTGGCCGCGGATCCGTGCTCAAAGGTAAGGATCTCTTGACAGAAATTTTTGGGCTTTGTGATTGTGACATGTGGCAATCCTAGGCACCTTCAGAATTCAAAAATATTTTCTCGACTGCTTCCAGTCTTGGTCTCCAAGTTTTGCTTCTTAATTTGGCAAGTTTTCTTCAACAAATTGATTTGTTTGATAAATTCTACATAACAACTTGGAAAATTCTGCACAATAATCTCAAATAATATTTTAGTAGACTTAGTTCTACTAGGATTTGGTCAATGAATTTATTTGCATACACTTTCCTACCAAATGATAATTAAAATATATTAACACATGGAAAATAATGTTTTTACACATAAACCCTTATATGTATAATATATTATAATAAAGTCCTTTTTTAATATGAAAATGGTAGGAAAAATGTAATACAAATGTGCAGTTTTATCAACTGAACAAATACCCCCAAACTTATCTTTGATCGTCCCGAGCAAACTAGTTTATTTAAGAGGAGAAAAAGATAGAAAGGAGAAAACTAAGCATACTTTCGTAGGCAGACACGATTGCACTGAGCACGTGCAACAAGCCGTTAAACCTCTAGGTGTCCCTAGTAGGAGGAGTGTTGTCTCCTGAGGGTTTTCAGCGGATTACACCCACAAAATCCTATAACAAAAGAAAGATGGTGAAATTTACATATAAAAATAAGAACCATAAAAGAAAGACTTTGAAAATAAGAGTTTCCAACTATACTAGCTTTTCAGTTGTCATAAGCCCTATCTTAATAGTCATGAAAAAATGTTAGAAATCACATCATCCCTCAATAAAACATCGTCTTTATTCTTCATTCCTATCTTTCATCCAAACATTGATCATATAACCCCACGTGTGTGAAATGGACATCCCTACACTCGGAGAATTCAATTCAAGCTATCATACTCTTGTCCATCTACTTCAGTACTTTTTAACTTTATGAATATTTAGATTTGCTCACACATTTTCATGCGACCGTTAATACTTCTTGAGGTACTAACCAACCGATTACTTATGTGCTTGCTGATTAGGTGATAATATTTTCCTCGTCTTGCACCACCTAAGGCTTAGCAGTGACTCCCAGACCAGTTGGCCTTAGGGCACTAGGTGAAGAGGCACCCTCGCTATATTTTTTTATTGCTGCCTTGGCGATAACAAAACCAGTGTTCATTTTTCTTTTCACCATTTTTATATTTTCTTCAATTTTTTATTTTTTCATTTCCTTCATACTTTGGCTTTTAGACAAGAGCATTTCAAGGTATCCTCTACTATCCCGAGTTTCAAGACGTGTGTAAGTGCATATAGTAGGGTATCAACATTCAAATGTTTGGCTTCCAGAATAGAAACTGTTTTTCAGACTTATTTTTATCCTCAGATTAGTGACTTCCTTCATTTTACTAACCCTTGGGACAACAGCTCATAACTACTTATTACTAGTTCGCGTAAGATAACTTCTAATTTTCTTGGTTTTCTTAAACTATTCCTATCTTTTGGATGTAATTTTTCACTTTCTACTCTTTTGTTATATAAAAATTTTTAATGCCCGGTGTCAAAGATAATTCAGTGAATACAAACCTCCCCCCAAACCTGTTTTCAGCAGTGTCCTCACTGATGTAGCCTTTTGAGAACAAGGACCTGTATACTAAGGGAGAGATACAAGGGGTAAAATAATAGTTAAATGAAAAATTCCCCCAAACTTATTCTTTGACACGCACAGATATTCAATCAAATCCATTTTTTACTCACCTCCATTTCTTAAAATGAGAAAATGTTACAAAAACATGGAGGTGAGGCGGAGGAAATTTAGTTTTGATAAAGCGGCTCCTGTAAAAACAGGAGCTCCTCCGTGGGGTCAGCAGAAAAATACGGTTTTAATCTATGCCCATTTATTTTAAAAATTGAACCGTTTTTCAAATTTTCGACCTCAACTGCCCCGTGCGGGTGTACATACCGCACCACAAAAGGTCCTTTCCAACGAGATTTAAGCTTACCCGGATGAAGATGGAGACGGGAATCATAAAAAAGGACTTGTTGCCCCGATATGAAGGTTTTTCTAAAAAGATTTTTATCGTGGAACACTTTAGTCCTGTTCTTTACTATCACCGCATTATCGTAAGTTTCATCGCGGAGTTCGCTTAGCTCATTCAATTACAGCTTCCGATAGCTGCCTGCATGCTCAAGATCAAAATTAAGCTCTTTAATAGCCCACATTGCCTTATGTTCAATCTCGACAGGGAGGTGGCATACCTTCCCAAACACAAGGCGGTATGGAGACATACCAAGATCGGTCTTATAAGCGGTGCGGAATGCCCAAAGAGCATCCGTCAATTTGGTTGACCAATCCTTACGGTTTTTCGAAACCGTCTTCTCCAATATCTGTTTGATCTGCCTATTTGAGATCTCAGCCTGCCCGCTCGTTTGGGGATGATAGGGCGTAGAAAGCTTGTGAGTGATTGAATATTTCCGCATCAAGGCCTCGAAAGAGCTATTGCAGAAATGTGTCCTGTTATCGCTAATTATAGCGCGAGGGTGTCCGAATCGCGAAAAGATATTTTCTTTAAGGAACTTAATGACAACTTTGTTGTCATTAGTGCGACACGGTATAGCTTCCACCCACTTCGAGACATAATCTACCGCTATCAAGATATATAGATTCCCAAAGGAGTTGGGAAAATGGCCCATAAAATCAATACCCCAAACATCAAATATTTCCACAACCAATATAGGTTGGAGCGGCATCTCATTTCTTCGTGAAATCCGACCCAAATGCTGACATCGCGGACAAGTTTTGCAATGTTCAAATGCATCTTTAAATAATGTTGGCCAATAAAAGCCATATTGCAAAACTTTCTCCGCCGTTTTTCAAAGTCCAAAATGACCGCCGCATGCCTGATCATGACAAAATGATAACACGCTCTTGAATTCATCGTTAGGGACACACCTGCGAATGATTTGATCAGAACAATACTTGAATAGATATGGTTCATCCCAGTAAAAATATTTTACTTGGGATAAAAATCGAAGTTTGTCTTGTTTCGACCAATCGCTGGGTATAAATCCCGTCGCAAGATAGTTCACGATATCCATGAACCAAGGTTCGTAAGATACATTCAAGAGCTGTTCGTCGGGAAATGAGTCATTTATCGGCACGGTCACAGTTGGCGAAGAAGTGATGCGTGAAAGATGGTCGGTTACAACGTTTTCACATCCACTCTTGTCTTTGATGACAAGATCAAATTCTTGTAACAATAGGATCCAACGTATTAGCCTGGCCTTCGCATCCTTCTTCGATAAAAGATGTCGTAGGGCGGAATGATCTGTGTAAACCACAATAGGCGAGCCAATCAAGTAGGGCCTGAATTTCTCTAATGCAAATACAACTGCCAAGAGTTCTTTCTCGGTAGTTGTGTAATTTATTTGTGCATCATTCAAGGTCCTACTTGCATAGTAAATTACATGTGGCATCTTATCAATGTGCTGTCCTAAGACCGCACCAATAGCAAAATCTGATGCATCACACATAAGCTCGAATGGGTGGTTCCAATCCGGAGATGATAAAACGGGGGCTGTAGTGAGTGATTCTTTAAGCGATTCAAAAGCAGCCTCACAATCCGAATCGAAGTGAAAAATAGTGTCCTTGGCCAATAGAAGGGTTAAGGGTCTAGCAATTTTGCTAAAGTCCTTAATAAATCTCCTATAAAATACTGCATGACTAAGGAAGGATCGTATATCTTTGACGCAATTGGGACAAGGGAGGTTTTGAATGACATCTATTTTAGCTCTGTCGACCTCAATGCCTTTATGTGAAATTATATGTTCAAGTACAATACCTTCTTGGACCATAAAATGGCATTTTTCCCAATTCAAAGTCAAGTTCTTATCCTTACAGCGGGTAAGAACAGCGTCAAGATTACGAAGGCAGTCCTCAAAGGAGTCCCCAAAAATGGAGAAATCGTCCATAAAAATTTCCAGAAAATTTTCCACCATATCTAAAAATATCCCCATCATGCACCGCTGAAATGTAGCGGGAGCGTTGCATAACCCAAAGGGCATGCGTCTATAAGCAAAAGTTTCGAAAGGACAAGTAAAAGTGGTTTTATCTTGATCCTTTTCGGCGATGGGGACCTGGTTATAACCAGAGTATCCGTCCAAGAAACAGCAGTATTCGTGTCCCGCTAATCGTTCTAACATCTGGTCAATGAAAGGTAGAGGGAAATGATCTTTCCTCGTCGCGGCATTGAGTTTCCTGTAATCGATACATACGCGCCACCCAGTTTGGGTGCGTGTTTGGATTAACTCATTAGCCTCATTAGTGATGACCGTGATGCCAGACTTTTTAGGGACCACATGAATTAGACTTACCCATTGGCTATCAAATATGGGGTAAATTATTCCACTATCAAGGCACTTGACGATTTCTTTCTTTACCGCCTCCTTCATAACGGGATTTAACCGTCTTTGTGGGTCTCGGGTTGGTTTGGCTTCATCCATCAGATGTATGTGATGTTCAACAATTAAGGGACTAATCCCTTTGATGTCAGCCATTATCCAACCAAATGCTTGCCGATTCGATCTCAACACTGCCAAAAGTGCATTCTCTTGCTCTACGGCTAGAGAAGCGGATATAATTACTGGCAAAGTCTCATTCTCTCCTAAATATGCATATTTAAGATGAGAAGGTAGCGGTTTGAGATCAAGAATTGGCGGAGAGACAATAGAAGGAGGGGTAACGGAATGATATTCGGACTCCTCAAGAGGTTCAAAACTTGCATAAGATATTGACTCGGAAAGTGCTGCTGACTTTTGCAACGAGTCAACGGGTTCAATCTCAAGGTCGGACTCATTGAACATATCCTCACTGTAAAGTGGTGCAAGATCAAACGATGTCTCATTAATGTTGTTGAGAACATCAAAGCAAAGCTCCTCATCCATGCAGCTTTCGGAAGCTATCTCGTGGATGGAACAAACATCCAGCAAATGAGCAGAAGGTTCTGATGGCTGACTTCCTAGCTTGTAAATATTAAGCTCTATTGTCATTTTCCCGAAGGATAAGTTCATAGAACCGTTACGACAATTAATTACAGCGTTAGAAGTTGCTAGGAAGGGTCGACCAAGTATCACCGGGATTTGATTGCGTGGGTTTGCCACAGGTTGTGTATCTAATACAATAAAGTCCACGGGAAATATGAATTCCCCAACTTTAATTAACACATCCTCTAGTTCACCCCGAGATTTGGTGATAGATCGGTCTGCCATTTGGAGAGTACAATGGGCGGGTTTTAACTCTCCAATTCCTAACTGCTCGTATACTGAATAAGGAAGCAAGTTGACGCTAGCGCCTAGATCGAGTAAAGCATGATTTATATTTTTACCCCCAATAGAAATAGAGATTTTAGGACAGCCGGGGTCCTTATGTTTCTTTGGTATTTGTTGGGTAAAAGCTGTGCCAACATTACTTTTCATGAAAACCTTTTTAGGCACTTGAGTTTTTCTCTTCCTAGTGCACAAGTCTTTAAGGATTCTTGCATAAGATGGGACTTGTTGAATAGCATCTAGGAGAGGAATATTCACGCTAACTTGCTTAAACATTTCCACAATCTTCTCCATTTATGGGTTAGGTCGGTTGGCCCTTAATCGGTTTGGAAATGGAGCTCGATCAATAAGTTTTGGGTCCAACGTTTGTAGAGAAGACTGTGGCGACGGATTCGATCCCAAAATTGAAGTGGGAATCGACTTAGATAGATTTGGTGAAATGTTTGAGCCTTAGGGAAAATGGAGAATAGGCTCGGACGAAGGTGGGAGACTAGATGAATTAGGGGAAGAAGAAGAAGAAGGGGTATCAAATGTGTCACTATCATCAAATTGCTCACCCACTCGGTTATTCAGCACTCTTCCCGATCTCAACGTAGTAATGGCATTCACATTATGACTTTGTGAATGGCCAGGATTTGGTAGGGGTTGAGATGGGAGTTTCCCTTTCTCTCTCGCACTTATTGCAGCGTTTAACTGTGCGATTTGGTTTTCTATTGATTTGATACTCTCACCATAGGAGGAGGAGTTTTTCGTTAGGGTATCAATAGAAGACCTCATCTCAGCCGAAATTTGCATGGATTGTTTCATGAACATATCCAAAGTTTGTGCAAGTGAGTTGTCAGTACCGGCCACTTGTGGTGTAGAAATGTTGGCCGGATTTTGGAAATTCTGTGACTGAAAGGGGGGCTGATTCTGTGGTTGTGGTTGCTGTGGAGGAGGTCTTTGATAATTACTTTGTTGGTTTTGATTCGAAGCAAAATTAGGATGATTCCTCCATACTTGATTGTATGTGGAAGAATAAGGGTCGTTTCTAGGTCGCTGCCGAAAAGCAGCATTAGCTTGAAACGATGCATTCATAGGACATTCTTCCGTTAAGTGTGAAGGATCCGAACAGCAACCACAAACGGTCTTAGGAAGCGTGACCTGATTTAAGGAGAATGATGAGAATTTGTTCTCAATAGCGTCGAGTTTCTTCTGTATCGCTGCCATTTCGGCTTTTACTGCGATAGAAACATCGAGCTGGTGAATACCTCCTTTAGTTGAAGGTGGTCTTACGCTTTCCCACTGCAACGTGTGTTCAGCAAGGTCTTCCAGATATTTCCATGCTTCACCGTCATCTTTAGACATGAAATTGCATTGACACATTGTTTCAAGCATCTGTTTTGTCGCTGGATTAATGCCCTCATATATAATCCGACATAAATCCCATCTTTGTATTCCGTGATGGGGGCATTGGACAAGCAGATCCTTGAAACGTTCAAAGCACTTCCAAAATGGTTCATTGGGAAGCTGGGTGAACTGGTTGATCTCGCTCCTAATGTGGGCAGTCTTATGATTTGGGTAAAACTTCTTAAGAAATGCTACGACGAATTCATCCCAATTAGTGATAGAGTGTGCGACAGTATTATAAAGCCATTTTTCTGCCAAGTCGCACAGTGTGAATGGGAGAAGACGTAAGCGCATAGCATCTAAAGTTAATTGTGAAGTACCAATCATTGCGCATACGTTTTCGAATTTGGTGATGAAAACGTACGCGTATTCCGACTCAAGCCCGTGAAATTTGGGCAGCAGGTTGATGTAGTGGGGTTTAATTTCGAAATTATCCCCGTTAGGTGGTGGAAGAGATAGACAAGTAGGAAGGGGACCACGAATAGGATAGCATCTCTCTTGGAGAGAGATGCGCGGTGGATTTTGCTCACCTGCGGGCGGTGGCAGCGTGGTGTTATAATTAGATGGAGTGTCGTCCATCACGGTCGATGTGGTGTGTGGTGGGGGAAAAGAAGATGAAGAAGTACCGACTTCGGCGTCGATAGCAGGAACGCGGACAAGACGAGCACTAGGATCCCGTGTCCAGCCGAGCATGCACTAAGCGGGGTTAGTGCAAGTGGCAGCGTGTGTGTGATTTAAAAATTGGCTTGTTTTGAAAAAGTGGGACTCAAGACAAATCTCCCTAAGATGCACAAGCAACCCTAGAACTAAGGTCACCTAGGTCAGTCTCTAGACCGCTCCTAGACTTCCAAAGGACAAGCCGCAGGATAAATCCTCTACCGTCTCCGTACTACCCTTGTAGCCAGGTAAGTGCCAGGTAAGTGGGAAGGAACCACGTCGTGGGCCTAATTAAAAACTACTAGCCTTCGACACACTTGTCTAGGCACTACAAAAATAATGTGGATAAACGATAGATTACCCACGACCTTCCTCCGTCCTTATTGAGCGCGACAGTCCTTAGAGTCTGGTCTAGATATTTTTTAAATTAATGAAGGGTTGATCTATATGCTCAGTTTGTGATTTGTGGGGCTTAGGAAGGGTGATGAAATCCCCACCTAATCTTCATTTGGTCTTTGCCCCTTAAAGTCCGTATTAAATATGCAAAACAAAACCAATCACAAAACTTTTGCAAAAAGATATTTTTAGCGGCGCAATTTTGCAAAAAATCCTGCAGAAAATAGATTTTATTGGATTTAGAGGAGAGAGAAGGAGTTAAGAAATATACGAGAGAAGTTCGGAGCCCTAGATCTCCTGCTTCCTCAAGTCTGTGACCCCAGATCTCCTTGCAAAAAATTCACGCATAAATCGTTAAATATGCAATTTGCAGTTTTGTGTTAATAATGATATGACTCGTCTAAGAAATCAACACAAATAGTAAAAATAAAAAATTACGCACGTATCCCCGGCAGCGGCGCCATTGATTGTTGTGAAAAAGTGTGTTTGTTTGGTTAACCGCAATCAATAACGGTGTCGCGTGTAGCTAGACCGAGATGAGTACGGGTCGTTCTCTGGGAAACGTTGAATCTTTTACTCTTACTTTAGATGTGTTGAAAAAGAGAGGAGGAAGAAAGAATGTTGTAGAATGGTTTCTAGATCTACGTTAAACAAGAATGTAAAATATAGACCTAGATTATTTTTAAAATATAGTAAATATAATAAGAAGGCTTGTAGGGTTCGTTAGGATTTAGTAGTTATGGACGATTAATTAAAAGTAACCCTTTTTATCCATTAATAGATTTAGAACTAGAACGACGGTGATGCGTGTAGATTAGGGTTTTTGGAGGGAAAAGGAATCCAACTCTTAACCCTTATCTTGACACGGAACTCCGTTCATATCTAGCCTTTACCAAAACAATCATTAATCTAATCTCTAATCGCGGTCAGAACTAGCAAAGAATTGCTAGCGTGCCCGATTAGGAAGTTAATGATTCTTTTGATAAAGTTCCTAAACTTTATAGGACTTAAAAAGGGTTTGGTTATTTTCATCGTCCATTAGCCTACCCTAATCCTACGAACCCTAACAAGCGGAGAATTACTCGCGCATGCTGGGAGAAGAAGATGAAAAGATAGAGAGGGAAAACATAATGTAAAATGCAAAAGAATTAAATAAAATAACTACCTTTATTAATCGACTTGAACAAACTACACTTTAATCCGTAGAAAATGATTACAAACTAGTTGCTTCTCGATCTTTCCTAAGGAGGTAGTCGAACAGTCGATGATCAGCCTGGATGCGTGAGCGTCTGGAGCTTCGTGATCTCTTCGGCTTGATAACTTTTCCAAGAGGCTCTCGGTGCCTTTTTATAGTGCAAAGCCAGAATCTTCTTGTTGAAAACTTGGTAAAATTTATCATAGATTTATGCCAAGAAATCTCATGCTCTAACTCCCTGGAATTGCGGCGGATCCGCGGCCCAACGGGGGGTTTGGCCGCGGATCCGCGCTCAAAGGTAAGGATCTCTTGACAGAAATTTTTGGGCTTTGTGATTGTGACATGTGGCAATCCTATGCACCTTCAGAATTCAAAAATCTTTTCTTGGCTGCTTCCAGACTTGGTCTCCAAGTTTTGCTTCTTAATTTGGCAAGTTTTCTCCAACAAATTGATTTGTTTGATAAATTCTGCATAACAACTTAGAAAATTCTGCACAATAATCTCAAATAATATTTTAGTAGACTTAGTTCTACTAGGATTTGGTCAATGAATTTATTTGCATACACTTTCCTACCAAATGATAATTAAAATATATTAACACATGGAAAATAATGTTTTTACACATAAACCCTCATATGTATAATATATTATAATAAAGTCCTTTTTTAATATGAAAATGGTAGGAAAAATGTAATACAAATGTGCAGTTTTATCAACTGAACACTACCCCAAAATGGATAGCCCTCCCAACTCCTACTACGGGCGAAGCCATCAAAGTTGTTTCTCCTAACAGAAAGTCGGTTTTCGAAAGATTGGCCGATTATCCTCAAACCCTGCCAAGGACTGTTTCCCCAATAAAAGAGCAAAGATCTATTCAAAATTTAAGAGGCGGCGCCTCACGTGTTTGCCATGAGGGCGCCAGGGTTAGAAAACTCTTAAAAGAGCAAAGCTCTGTTCAAAACTCAAGAGGCAGCGCCTCACGTGTTTGCCACGAGGGTGCCGGCGCCAGAGTTAAAAACTTTTATTGGCACCGCACGTGCACAGCACGTGAGCGTCGACGCCTGGTAGAATTAAATTCTACTCTCTGTTAAATAGAGCCGTTGGATCAAAGATCCAACGGAGATGATAAATTATCAGTATGCGGAATTAAATTCTGTTGACGAAATATTTCTCAAATCTTTCTAAACAAGAAAGATTACTCACTGGAAAACAGAGTACCGTTGGATTAAAAATCCAATGGTGATTGAAGAATCACCGAGCTACAGAATAAATTATGTATAGGAAAATATTTCTCCAATCTTGTTAAAAACAAGAAAAATATGTTCTGTAAAACAGAAGTCCTTGGATTAAAGATTCAATGGTGGTTAAATCCCCAAATCAATTACGATCTCTCAATGAGAGATTTCTTCAATTAATCAATAGACCTGCCTCTACTATATAAAGGACCCAAGACTTCAAGTCTAAAAAAGAAGAACCCCCCATAAACTTTGAAAAAAAAAGAAAGCTTTGAAAGAACAGAGAATTAAATTCTCGAGGAAGAACTCTCTTCTTGGAAATTTTAGGTAAACAAAAGTAGATAAAGATCCTGTGGATCATTCAAAAAGAGAGAGATACAAATAAAGAGTTCTTAGCACATAGTGGCCGACGCTTAGCTCCCAGCGCCTCACGTGCCCCTCACATGGGCGCTACAAAATAAAAAGTGCTTAGCACTCAGTAGTTGATGCGCAGCGCCAGTGCCTCACGTGCCCCTCATGTGGGCGCTACAAAATAAAAAGTTCTTAGCACTCAGTGGCTGGCGCTTAGCGTCCAGCGCCTCACGTGCCCCTTACGTGGGCACTACAAAATAAGGAGTGCTTAGCACTCAGTGGTGCGGCGCCCAGCGTCCTACGTGACCTTCACATGAGTGCCACAGAGCATAAAAGTGCTTGACACTCATCATTCAGCGCCTAGCGCCTCACGTGCTTCATACGTGGGCGCCATAAAGAGTGCTCAGCACTCCATATAAAGACAAAAGAAAAGAGAAAGTAAAGTGTGAGCGTCAGAACTCACATAAGTGCTCAGCACTTTTAGCAAGAAAATGGGACTGAGCCTAAACCAGTGCTTAGCACTTCTTTCAAATAAAAGAAAATTGAGTGGGTCAAGCCCAAGTTAGCTAGGTCCCTAATTCAGATCAACTGAGCTCATGGGTTCATTGTATCCCAAACATGACTCATGATATCAAAAATGATGTTCATCCCATATTTCCTTAGTTACTCTTAGTCCCCAAAAAATGGCTAATGATTCTCAGATGGTCCACCGTGATCTCTTCCCTCAGACATGGGAATTGGTTCAAGGGTACATCCCTCCATACCTCTGATGCATGTCGTTGTAATTCCTCAATATTTTCAGAGAAGTGGCGGGTACCGACAACCAACTGCTTTTGGGTGCACTTCCCAAGCTGACGTGCACACCTTAAACCAAATCACACCCCAATTGGGTGTATCCCACATCATCGCCGTACATCCCGTCATAAATACACGGGCATAAAATGGTGATCTACAGACCGTAACGTCTTCAAACTACTACGGACCGTAACATCCTTAAACTAAAATCTCACCTCAAAAATGGTGATCTACGGACCGTAACGTCCTCAAACTACTACAGACCATAACGTCCTCAAACTATAACCCTCACCTCAAAAATGGTGATCTACAGACCGAAACGTCCTTAAACTACCAACAGACCGTAACGTCCTTGGAGCCTAAATGCACTTTTGTTAGATCTGAATAATTCTAAAACACCGTTAAGTAGATTTTAGTCTCAAATTGGACTACGTATCCTGAACAACAAAATTTAAGTTGATCTTAATCTCAAACGAGATTAATGATCCTTAAATCAACCTAAACCCAAATCTAAGCTATACGGATTTGGACTAATCCACGCCCTACGGGCGACAACATAAATTTGTCTCCGTATACAATCCACGGGCAACCAAAAATAAAATAAACACACACGACACGAAGTGAACTTCTGGAGCAGGAGAAAATGGTTATCGCAATGCGGTAACGTAATTAACTGCAGGGGATTGCACCTGCAGGGAAGAGTGTCCCCACAATAAAAAAACCCCTCACAAATGAAGGGGAATATGACGAAGTCTGCTACAACGGCCGCATCCACCCAAACCTCCGATACACGGTGCCATAAATAAACTTGGCGTCTTCGGAGAGGTGGACGGATAAACACAAATAGCATCTGCCCCCAAATTCAGGCAAGACGATCCATCCCGGTTTCGTCTCTGTTTTCGGCGGTGAACAGATTCTGGCACGCCCGGTGGGACCTTTTCCTCTTTCCACTCCACACTTCGTGTGTCATGTTCACAAACAAATCGTGGTTCACTATGGTTGCCCCTGGATTCGAGGTACTAAGATTTGGTGTCTTGCTCCTGTGCAGAAAAAAGAAGATCAATGGCTTCCACATGCACCAACTGCAACGGCAACTCCCAGTGGAGCAGGTGACATATGGGCCCAATGCGGCCTCCAACTTTTCTATGCCGGTGGAGCAGGTGACTCAAGCCATCACTGGATTGTTCTTCAGGACTATGCTTCCGCCAGCAAGCATTGGCGCTCCAGTGCCATCACGGGAAGCTCCAAAGAAGTCGGTCTTCGATCGACTTACAACCACCATGGCCCCTCTCAACAGGTTGTCCAAGTCTGCTACCTCAGTCTTCTACAGGCTGAACCAAAGCTTAAGTGGGCCCGCAAAGAGGCTCACAATACCTGAAGGGGTTATCCCAAAACGAATAGCCGTTCTAGCTCCGGCAGATGAAGTCATCAAAAGTGCCTCGCCTACCAGAAGGTCGGCCTTCGAAAGATTGACCGTCCAATCTCAACGGACGTCAGTTTTCAACAGGCTGGCACCAGCAGTAGCCCTTCATCAGAGCAAGGGGCATGACGAAGCCACTCCCATAACTGAGGCAATCCAATTTGCAAGGTATGCTCGATGTCGCCACTAGCGCCAAGTGAGGAGAGCTGGGGGCAACTCTCCCTCTGGACTTACTCCACCAGCTCCAATAGTGGAAGTTGATGCTGTTGTTCCAACCGGGAACAGCTTTGAACCGCTAAGGTAGGTGCGCAAGAACTCCCTAACCGCGGTGTTGAAGAAATCTCCACTTCCTGCTGAAAATATGACGCGGGAAAAGCCGGAGAAACCCCCTCAGCGGCTGTCCTCCCAAATCCACAGAGTCTAGCGGAAAGTCTAAGATTCTATGATCAATAAGAACTACTCTCATCAACCGGAGAAAATGAAGGTTCGACAAGAGGAAAGTCATTCCTCCACCATACAGCAAAGGACTTCTTTCACACCAGCACCTGTTATAACGGCTCCTTCGACTTCGACTTTGACTTCTCACAAAAAGAGAAGGCCGGAGAATCTCCCACCGCCGGCGGCAAATCCCAAGGGTGATGGATCCAAACGCCCCAAGTCTGGGGGCATGATCGTGCATACGGTTTACATGGCTTCCGGAAAAGATGAAAGCCGTGCTTTTGTGGGTCATCGGCCGCAAACTCGATCGTTAACAAAGGATTAGGAGCAACAAAAATAGCTCCAGGAGATGCTGACAAAAATGGCAGCACTCACCGGACAAAAAGAAAGCCCGGAAGCAGCATCAGAATAGCGCCGGGAGCAGGAGACTGATACGGAGTTCCTGTGAAGGGTGCTAGATAGAAAGGATAAGGAGGCCGCGGAACAAACTGCTAATATAAAGCATATGGCGCTCCTGTTCCAAAACATGGTTGTAATGATGATCCAGCTAGAACCTCCAGTTGACGAACCACCGATAATTATCAAGGACGACAGAGGAGAAACATCAAACCCTCTTCCATCTTTATCGGCAGCCAGGGAGGAAACGATCTCCAAATATGCCCGTGATGATTACATAGTTCAACAAATACAAGCTCATCAAGAGAGTGAAGCGGCTGGCCAAGTCGTCAGAATTGGGTGACCGTACCCAGGCTGGTATGACCAAATCAAATACCCGCCGGGATACACGATCCCCAATTTCCATGTGTATAAAAGGACAGGAAATCCACATCAGCATGTCGCTCGGTTCAGAGCTTTGTGTGGCAATACTGGAGGCGACGACAAATTGTTGCTTCTTCAGTTTGTTGGCAGCTTGTCAGAAATGGCGTTTGAATGGTACTCGGAGCTCCTAAATGACTCCGTCAAAATATTCACAGAAATGGAACTACTGTTCACACAGCGGTTCGCAAGCGCAAGCGAACGCATCCCGATCAGGGCATTAATCAATGCCAGGGTGAAGCCAGGAGAGACCTGGGTTCAATACGCAATTTGGTGGCGGAACCTATGGTCGAAATACGAACAACGCATCGAAGAGGCTCCTGCCGTGGGTTTGTTCATAGGGACTCTCAATCCTCAGGCAACTTTGTCCCAGTTCATGACATTCTTTAACCCGACCACCTTCCATGCTTTGATCGACAAGCTGGCCCAAATGGACCAGATGGGCCACGGGCCTCCCTCTTCAAAAATGGACCCTTGAAATGCAAAGGGTAAAGGGAAATCGGCCTTCGTTGCCAACACTCAACAACAACCGAGTGACCCGAAACCAATTTCTCGTCAAAACAACGCGCGCCCGCGCCAATCCCTGGAAGAGAATCTAGGACGTTCTTACTCATTCCCCCGTGATAAAATGAAGAGATTGTTCGAACTGGCAATGCGCAACAAACTCATCACACTGCCGGATTCAAGACGTCCACTGCAGCTCGGTGACGTCAACAGTCCTAACTACTGCTCCTACCATATAGTAGTGGGCCACCCAATTGAGAATTGCTACGTCGTCAAAAACTGGGTCAAGGACCCGTACCGTCAAGGGAAATTCGCGCTGTCAGAAAACTGGAGGATGAGCCCGCCACAGAGGCACACTCTTAAAAAGGTAGACACGCCGGGAGCATCATGCTCGTTTGTGGAAGAAGCTTCTTGGGAAGTGGTCCTTTCAGCTAAAACTAAAAGAATGCTGAAGGATCTTCAACAATGCCCGGCGATCAAATGGAAAAGCCCGCTGAAGCCCGAGATCATTGAGGGAATGCTTAAACTGCGCCTAACACCAAAAACTGGTGACGATGGGCAAGACCTCTGGGCCAAGCCTTCAAATTCTTCGAAGGCAAAAAAAAGGACCAAGAAGCCCACGCAGCCTGACAACAAGTGCACGGACCAGCAAAAATACATCGACGCGCTGGAGAAAACAACCAGAAAGCACGGACTCCAGTCACACTCGAAGAGTTTCTCAACCATATACTTGAGAACAGAGATAGTGACGATGATGAGGGAAATGGATCGTCGGGAGAAATCGAAGATTATGTAGCAAGTTGCCACATGGTTTCTCATTCATTGTTAAATGATGAAGAAACTCCCCCAGCGTCGGAAAGCAACACAGAGGAATTGGGGGCAGGACCGACGCCAAAATCCTTGGAACAGTCAGAAGACCCAATTGACAGGCTGCTAAACGAACCCCTTCAAAAGAGCAAACCTGAACGAGAACGTGAAACGACCATATATGAAAAGGCCAAGCGTCGGCGTCAGGATGAAGAAGCTGCAGTAAGGATGAGCCATAAAGTACTCCACCCAAACCAAAGCACACCTACTACAAACAAGAGCAGGACCAAAGCGGAGAAGTGGTTCGCCAAAGCCTTATTAATGGAAATGAAGCTGCCCCCTCTTATGGAAAACACACCCGGGAGTACGTGCCTCGACGAAGCGGATGAACATTCGAACTACTGCTTATACCATCGGAAGGTTACACACCCCACCAAAAAGTGCAATGCCTTCAAGAAGTGGTGGCAAGGATGCGTTGCTCACCGGCAACTCTTCAAGCGGATGAAGCGCAAAACCAGTCGACAACAAAGAAGCGCGACAGACGAGCATGAAGGAATGGCTGGAAATTTTCATATGATTGATACCAGTTCGACAAAAGGAAAATCTCAGGTTCTTACATTCGAGAGCAATTCTGAGGAAGAAATAACCCTCGACCCTCTCTTCAAAGAATCAATCTCTGGAAAATAAGAAGAGGAGAAGAACTGCGAGAACATTCAGCTGCGTAACCGTACATTGCCTGAAAAGAACCTCGGGCCTACAAACAAAGGTTCGAGCAAAAGAGACAAGGGGAAGAAAAGAGTCCCTAAGGAAATTGCCCTCGATGATAGAGTCGTCAGAGAGCTCGCAGCCAAGGATCTGCCTAAGAAAAACAAGGTGGATTACAATGTCCTGGCACATCTAAGGAAGATACCCTCACAACTGAGCATACTGGATGATTTCCTCCTGTCCAAAGAGGCACGAGATTCTATGATCAAGGGACTGCAAGAGCCTGATCAGTTCGAAGCTTTCTTTGCGGAAGAAAAGATGAAGGACAATCTGGCAGAGGTTCATACAACTGACATCACATTCGGCAATGAAAATCTCCTCCTCGGAACGTGCGAGCACAACCGTCCTCTATATGTCACTGGATACTGCCACGACATTAAGATAGGGAAGATCCTGGTCGATAACGGGTCCTCCGTCAACCTTCTCAACGTGAAGGTGCTGAAGGAGATTTGCATGAACATTCAGCACCTGGCCCGGGAAAAAATTACAATCTACCTGTTCAACTCACAGTCATCACGGAAAATGCCGCCCTACAGCCATCTAATGAAGAAGGGGACCACGGTCGTTTGGGATCATAAATGCCAAAGTGCACTGGACGAAATCAAGCAATATCTACAAAACCCTCCAGTACTGACCGCTCCGGTCAAGGAAAAGCCCCTCATCCTGTACACAACAGTCCTTGAAGGTTCTTTAGGCGCGCTATGGGCATAAGAGAACGACAAGGGGAAGGAGAGAGCTCTCTACTATTTGAGTCGAGTTCTTCTGGGGGAAAAAAACAACTACTCCCCCATCGAAAAGTATTGTCTGGAACTGATCTTCTCGATAACGATGCTTCGACACTATGCCTTGGCATATGAGGTTCATCTCATATCAAAGGTGGATCCTCTCAAATATTTGATGTCAAGAGCTATGCTAACAGGAAGGCTTGCCAAATGGGCCGTCCTCTTGATGGAGTTCTCGATAACGTATCGACCTCTCAAGGCAGTGAAAGGCCAGGCCATCGCCGACTTTCTTACTGAGCATCTAATACCAGCCGATTCTCCCTTAAATTGTGAATTGCCAGATGAACATGCGTTCGACACAATCGAAGGGGAGAAGGAAGGAAATAATGCCCAATGGGAACTATACTTCGACGGAGCATCTTCCTTGAAGAAGCGAAAACAAAGCACCCACATAATCAAAGCTGGGGTAGGCCTTATCTTCGTGACTCCGCAAGGAGGGATAATGCATTTCTCCCTCTCCTTAACAGAGCCAAGAACAAACAACAAGGCTGAATATGAAGCTTTGAAATCGGGTCTTAAGATTGCTGTTGACGTGGGAATCGAAAACCTCCTCATATATGGAGACTCCCAGCTAATTGTTAGCCAAGTAAATGGCGACTATCAGAGATGTAAACCAGAGTTGGTAAAATATGGCGAAAGAGTGCAGCAACTGCTGACTCAAATTCCCTCCTACATCCTGAAAAGCATACCGCGGGCGGAAAATAGCATTACGGATGCGTTAGCCAAGCTCGCTAAACCTCGATGACGTAAGGATCATTGTGCAAAGCTGTCGGATTCTCGCGCCAGCAGAAATATCTTGGGAGTCATCTGGAGGAGAAGAAACGACCAAATAACGGTCCTCCGGATAGAAGACAAAAAAGGGCAAGGATTGGAGGGAAGTCTTCAAATACTACTTCAAATCCCATCGAACGCCCGAAAACGCATCATCAAGACATCAGCTCATGAAGCGAGCTCTGTCTTTCACCTTTGTTAATGATACTCTATATAAGAGATCATTCGACTGTCTGTGGATGAGATGCCTGGGACCAGAAGAAGAAAGAAAGGTCGTCCAAGAGACTCACGACGGACTCTGCGGTTCCCATCAAGCCGGGCCAAAGATGAAGCTGAAGGTCAAGAGAATGGGTTACTATTGGCCCACGATGATTCAGGACTGTCTCGAATATGCGAAGCAGGGTCACTTGTGCCAAATTCACGGGGACTTCATTCACCAACATCCAAATCCGCTATACCCAACATTAGCCAGCTGGTCATTCGAAATGTGGGAACCGATATAATCGGGCCTATCGAACCAGCATCATCCAAAGGACATCGGTTTATATTGGCAACAACCGATTACTTCTCTGAGTGGGCAGAGGCAGTACCGCTAAGAGAAGTGAAGACGGAGAACATCCTCCATTTCTTCAGGACACATGTCATCTACCAGATCGGCACTCCGCGACGGATCATCTTAGATAATGGGCCGGCCTACAGGAGCTATAAGATCAGCCGTTTCACACAGTAGCATAATATAGACTGGAGATACTTTTCAGTCTATAATCCCCGAGCTAATGGTCTAGCTGAGGCTTTCAACAAGACCTTGACGAAGATTATAAAGAAAACGGTGTCCAGAAATAAAAAGTACTGGCATGAGAGACTGCATGAAGCTCTCTGGACATATCGAACCACGTTTAAAACGGCCACGAATACAACGCCATTCACGTTGGTATTCGGTACTGAAGCGGTACTTCCCTTGGAGATAGAACTGCCCTCTCTACGAGTAGCGGTTCGATACGAACATACAGATGAAGAAAATGCCCATTTTCGGCTTGAGGAGCTCGATACCCTCGATGAAACTCATATCACGACGCAGCAAAACCTGGAAGCTTACAAAGCAAGAATGACGCGCTCATACGAAAGAATAACCATACCGAGAACATTCCGCCAAGACGAACTCATGTTAGTCGATAAAAGACCTATGATCCCCAACCGTGCAAAATGAGGGAAATTCGAGCCAAACTACGAGGGTCCGTACATCATAGACAAGTTCTACCAAGGTGGGGCCTACTTGCTCATTGATATGCATGGCGAAAAACCCTTCCGGCTAATAAACGGCCGGTTCCTTAATAAATACTACGCTTGACAGGTCACGACTCGGGTTAATGATAGATGACGACACTCGTGTCCACTCGCTGTCTTCCCGAGCCAAGACTCTATAAGTGTAAGTCTACGGTAACGTCCCGGCCGTCTAACAGACGCCAAATGCGGAACAAAACTTTTTAACTGGCGCTATCGTATAATATAACCTGGATCTGCCATTATTGCTAAACTAACAAACTACAAAGTGGATAGAAATGTTATACCGAACGATCCGAGTCCTTCGGTCTTCAACCATCATCCCACGCTTTGTTGCGGCTGCTCCGGTCTCGTCGATCTCCGATCTCCTCGTCCAGGTGGCACCACGTCAACGAATCTTTAAACGGGCTCCCGCCTCTGACCCCCAATACCGGGAGAGACGAATCCCCTGCCGATCCGCTCACTTGCCTCTATATGGCTCGGGACTGTACCGAAAAACTACCTGTTTGCACGACTCTTTTGAGCCGTGGTAGGGTAGAAATCAAAGCACAGTGGGAACTCACACGAGACAAATGACAACCTCAGGTCGATGAATTAACCTGTGCATATGTCACCAGGGAACTGCTATCTAACGGTAGGTATAATACCAACTAGCAGGTTCCCGGCGAGTCCTGTCCGGTGTACTCATAACCAAATGAGCACCTGTATACATCTTAGGTGATCCAACTGGCACCAGTGGCTTGTGAGACCGGCCACCGCCCCTCGTCGGGGTCTCGACTGTATACACTAGTCTACTCCGGAGTATCGATGCCCTGTCTCGAAACTCCCACGACTAGGGACCACTCTTAAGGATGTGCTTATAAACTACCCAACTCTTACGTATATGATCGCCATCATACTGTTGGTAGTAAAACAAGATCCTAAGGGCTCTATCAATGTGTAACAGTGATCAGTCACCTGAATCTGTACACGACTGATAAACACAAACCAGATAGCATACTATCATCTCGAGTAAGACCGTCCTACCGGTATAGGTCCTCCGCAATCATTGCAATCACGTGCCTGCGATCCAATAATTAACTTTGAGGGCACTATATCCAACAATCTCCCACTTGCACTTAAGGCTAATTATTGCGATGTCGTATACTCACAGCCCGTGTGAGACCGAACATCCAACTCCTCTACTAATCAGTTTCACAAAGCCCGTTTGTAAAACTATTGTGTTCGAGAAATAGCCTCAGTGAGTGGATCCGCCCTGATGTTTCTTTCTATATCTCTCTTAATCTCAAGTTCGTGGAGAAAGCCATCTCGCGAATTGAGTAATACCTATCTTAGAATATGTAATGGATATCTGATGAGACCTAGTTCATAAATGAACTCCAAATCCAAACTTCTTAGACTGTATCGATCACTGAACCTAATCAGTATCCTGCACCATGCCTCCCACAGTATCCTCTTGGACCACCTGTCCATAATACTATCCCTCGTCAGAGGGAAAACTATAACTCTGACAATCACTATGTCATCCTTGTCACCTTTGAAGCCTGGAATGATAACTGTCTCCCGAAGAAGGTTGCCGTCATCAAATCCGTAGAACATCCACTTATGTTCTAAAACTGCCTCCTTATGTTTCTCCAGGATTGGATTAATACAAAATGATTGCATCTAGTGCAAAAACAACATCTGGTGTGATACTTGACATCTTACGATTGACTCAATTGCTTAAGCAAGTGATATGCCAATCATACACATCCCTCTCCCCTTTAGTCTGTAAGACACCTTTAGAGAGGGTGACTCCATCATCTGCTGGTACACCACCATACCAGGATTCATCTATTCTAAAATACTATTAGAATACTGTCAAATTACCCACATTGGGAAACTACCCAAATCTAGATCTATAATCATGGATCTAGTAACCAGAATGTCTGATATTATATCCATATCCTGTCTGGAGAAACAACTGTGTGATGAACACAGTACTGTAGGGTTCCTAGGCACAATAATAAGGTCTCACAAGGCATCAACCATGCCAATTTCAAATTTTACAAGTGCCGAGAAATCCTAATACGGATCGTTAACTAGATTTTAGGCGAAAACGATAACTAGTTA
Organism: Agapanthus africanus; assembly: GCA_030015575.1. Lineage (NCBI taxonomy): Eukaryota > Viridiplantae > Streptophyta > Magnoliopsida > Asparagales > Amaryllidaceae > Agapanthus > Agapanthus africanus. Next base: position 184,902,869 of record JASDDO010000019.1, on the reverse strand, counting down.
ACAACTTAACTAAGAGTAAACCGAAAATACAACCTTTGTAGATCCGGTCCTCCACCTCCATAGCTCCGTGATGAAGTCCCCTCGCTGCGATCATCGGATCCCGGGCTCTAGCGTCGGCTTCATCGGAGAAATGGGCGGGCTAGGTCATCGACTTCGATGCCGAAGATGATCTACGTCGAGGAAACACAAGATCAAGCTCCAACTTCACCAAGTCATGAAACTTGTGAAGAAAACACCCTATACTACTTGGCAAGTGGTAGAAGATGAAGAAATAGGAAGTGGGTTCACTTTAGAATTGGATTTCTCACTCTTTTTCTCATGTTGCCATTGATAGAGGCAAGATTTCTTCTTTGTTGAAGAAGAAGAAGAAGAAGAAAGAATATGATGAGTATTATTTTTTTAAAATAGAAAACAGAAATGATACTTATCATAATCTCAACCATGGTTTAGTGTAGAGAATTAACTAGGGTTTAGTTGAATGGTTAGGGTTAGGACATGAAGATAAAATGGTCACTTAGTCAAAGCTTCATGAAGCTTCAACAACAAAACAAACTAAGCCACCATTTCATTTTTGCCCAAAATGAATTAATGAATAAATAAATAAATGAATAAGTAAGTAAATCAAAACCTTAACCATTAACATAACCATGGTTTAACTCTTTACACAAACCCAAGTTTGCATGTATCATCAAACATGATACAAACAAGTGCACAAAAGTATATCACATATACAACTTGTGTACATCAAGTGAGAAAATCCATCTTAAGTGAACCAATACTAGTTAATGCAAAGTAATATATCAAATATATAATTATACATTAAATCATTAAATCAACACTTGATTTAACGATCCGGTCATATCGCATATAACCGACTAATATCCAATGTATTGGCTTATTGAATCAATCCTTGATTCGATAACTAGGTTATATCACATACAACCATTCGATACATTCATCGTGAGAATAGAATACGGTATCACATACACGTATTATTCTCGGTCCCGCACATATCTCATATGCGCTCCTATTTCGTTTCGCTTGAGCCAGGAAACCTCTGTGTAGGACTCTAAAGACTCGTCAATACGTCGGCAGCAGATGATGATTATATCAACCACCCACAAGCCACAAGCGGTCTGCTAAACGTAACGGCCACCCGGGTATTGAGCGATCAGAAGATCGACGAGCAAGCCCGCTCATACTCCTGTGAATCCAACCAGTAACACTTACCGTACAGTCCGGTCTCGTCGTCTGATATGTCGCATATCTCGCCTAGGGGTGGTAAACGTCAGACACCAATAGCTCGATAATTCGTGTCGATATGAGGTCTATAACAGTTCGAGAAACTACTGGTAACACTTACCAGTAAATCTCAGCAACCCTGGCCAGGGATTTCCGGTTATAGCCAATCGAACACAGCGCAACATCAACTCCCTATACCGGGAGAGACGAATCCCCTCCTATCGCTCATTGCCTCCATGTGATTCGGGACTGTACCCAAAAACCACCGTTTTGCACGCCCTCTTGGACGTGGTAAGGTGGAAATCAAAGCACAGTGGGAACCATACAAGACTCTATGACGATCTCGGGTCAACAGACTACTCTGTACCAGTGTCACCAGAGAACTGCCATCTGACGTAAGGTATAATACCATCTGGGAGTTCTCGGCGAGTCCGTCCAGTATACCCAGTCTCCACTGAGCACCCGTATATTATCTCCGATGTCAAACATCAATGGATATGGGATCATCCATAGCCCATCTGTATGGGTCGAGAAGGTATACGCTAGTCTACTCTGGTATATCGATGCCCCGTCTCGATATACCCACGATTAGGGACATTGAAGGATGTACTTATAGACTACCATGTCCCCACTAGTATGATCTGCATCATAGTCCAGGTAGTCAAGTACACATCCTAAGGGCTTTACAAATATGTAACAGAGAGACAATCAGTATACACGTTAAGGTAAAGAGTAACCAGATAGCATACTATCATGTCGAGCAAGAAAGTCCTCCCTATATATGTCCCAGCATCCACTATAATATACATCCTATGTATAGCAATGGCCTCTAGGGCATACATATAACTAACAAGTACAACCGATCGTAGTATAGGAATTTTACTTCCTACTCTGTGTATGTCATCCAAATACTATGACATCACACCCTACTACCTTCTTAACAGATCCATCCCCCATTCTGATGATGTCAAAGCCATGACTGTCACATCAAAAATAGATGATCTATCTTCTCTATATCTGCTTAAGTCTATAAATAGACATAAGCTACTTGCCCACTATGCTTCCACTGCTCCCACTGACTACGACAACCCTCTGGCAGAATAATATATACGTGCACTTCTAAAGCTAGTTTAGAATGACGCTATACTTAACCTCCTGTCGGGTCTCATAGTCTGAAAAAACAGTAGTGTCAAGTCTGGGTAAACAAGAACCTCCCTGTCACCGTCCTTGAGGCTACCGGAGTACCTCTCGGGTGTCTGAGGTTACCCACCATATCTGCGGAGTGGCTATTGGAATGTCAAACCTGATTGAATCTTTAGTCCCTATTAAATTTTCCGTAATCGTTTGCGGTTCTGGAATCACTTCCAGTTCTACCATACTCCCACTACTGTTTTCTGAAAAAATCCATTTTACTAAAACTGTGGCGAGTCAAGAACAATATCACTATTGATCTTCCAGATGGTAGAAAGTCAACCCTCGACATAGCCCGGGCCAACCCACAAACTGCCATTACAGAAACGTGCCTTGAGTTATTCAGAGTCTGGTTTTAAGCATTGTTGGAGATAGTGCCCTCAGAGTCAATTATTGGATCACAGGCACGTGATTGCAATGATTGAGGAAGGACCTGTCCCGGTAGGACAGTCTTACTCGAGATGATAGTATGCTATCTGGTTCATCTTTATCATCGTGTACTGCTTTAAATGACCAGACAGGTCGCTATTACACGTTGATAGAGCCCCTAGGATTCTTGCTTGACTGCCAGCAGTATGAGGGTGATCATATACGTGGGAGCTGGTAGTCTATAAGCACATCCTTAAAAGGTCCCTAGTCGTAGGAGTTTCGAGACAGGGCATCGATACTCCAGAGTAGACTAGTGTGTACATTCGAGACCCCGACGAGGGACGGTGGCCGGTCTCACAAGCCACTGGTGTCAGTTGGATCACCTAAGATGTATACAGGTGCTCATTGGGTTATGAGTACACCGGACAGGACTCGCCGGGAACATGCTAGTTGGTCTTATACCTGACGTCAGATGGCAGTTCCCTGGTGACATGTGTACAGGTTAGTTCATTGACCTGGGGATCGTCATTTGTCTCGTGTGAGTTCCCACTGTACTTTGATTACTACCCTACCACGCTCAAAGGAGACGTGCAAACAGGTTTTAGTTGGGTACAGTCCCGAGCCACATGGAGGCATTGAGCGGATCTTCAGGGGTTCGTCTTTTCCGGTATTGGGGGTGAGGTCGCGCTGTGTCTAGGAGAGCCATTACACGAAGCCCTCGGCCGAGGCAGGAGATTTACTGGTAGGTATTCCAGTAGTATCTCAGGGTGTTCTGGGCTACACTCCGACACGACTTGTACCGTTTTTGGGGGTCTGACTTTTACCAACCCCCTAGGCCTGCCATGCGATGCTCATAGACGAATGGACCGGACTGTACGGATATTGTCACTGACAGGCTCAGTAGGGTGTCAGGATGAGTTCGCTCATCAACGTCCCTTTTGGTCAATACCTGGTAGCCCGTTACGTATTGGCTTATACCACTGACGTGCTAGTGGTTAAATCCATAACCAAGGTGTTGACGAGTCTTTAGAGTCCCCCACATTCAGTTACTCAAGCTTTCGGGCGAAACGCTGTAGAGGCCGTATGGAGATATGGCACGGTTTGATCAGATACGTGCGGTATTGCACGGATCAGGATTGGACGGTTTGTACTACAGGCCGTATGGATATATGGCAGGGTTCGATCAGATACGTGCGGTATTGCACGGATCAGGATCGAACGGATAATACTAGCTGGCTTTGGTTTAAGCCGGATCCTAGTATAGTACAGTGTAGATTTTGTCTCATTGCATTTGTATTTCGGTCGGAATACAGATGCGGGTGTGTATGCACAGTATCGGGGTTTTCCTGTAATTTATTACGGGACCAGTTTTCTGGAGTTGCCAGTTTGCTTTCCGTTTCGGCCATTTTCATTTGTATCTTTCAATGGCCGAAGATTGGTGGAGGAGGGCTTATTTGCATTTGTGCAAATAAGCAATTTGGAAGGGGGTCTTTGCATATTGTTGTCATGATCACTTGACTTTCTTTAGTCATCATGGCTAGTCTTGTAGTGTCATGATGGCATGACTTTTTGGTGATGATGATGGATTATGATGGTTGTATGAGTGTTGGAGTTTCTTTGTGATCATTTCTTAATATGATAACTTTTCCTCTCACTTGCATTATTCTGGTAGCTATCATTTTCACTCACTCATGCTCACTCTCACCTCACCAAGTGCCATGGCCGGCCACTCCCTCTTGGGGGCTGCCCATTTTTATTGGTGTGGGTTTTTTTTGTTCATTTGATGCTTCAAAAATCCCCAAGTTCCTCTACATAGTTCATGTATCATCCCTCCACCAAAATGGCACCTCCATGAACCCCAAAATGAGACATGGTTCTACACTATATTCTACAGCAAACCTTGGGCACGTCGGCTCGCCAACTTCATGCCCGAGTTGCCTCAGTATAGAGGTGGGAGCCCGTAAAAGAAGCAGGCGACGTGGTGCCCTTCCGGCGAGGAGGTGGAGACAGGACATTCCGCGGGAGATCGGGACGACAGCGAGAAGACCGGAGGACACGGATCGCTCGGTATATCTCTCTTCCCCATCTTGTAGTTAGCTAGAACTAGTTAATGGTTCGATCCAGGTTTTAGTGCGCGGTGGTGTCGGTTCAAGAAAATTTAAAGTTAACCATCGTTTCCGCATTTGGTCTCGGGATGGAGGCCGGGACGCCGCCGTGCACTTACATTAGTATCAGAGCCTCGCCATTAACTTAGTCTAGCTTTGTCTAATGTGTTTCACATTTCCGATCGATCAAAAATTCCAAAATCCGCATTTTTCAGTACAACAGTTTTCTGTCGAAATTTTTTTTGTCTCGAAAATTTTTTCAGGTAGTCTCAGAATACTGTGCAGGGAAGTATAAGCCTACTGTAAAAAGTTAGTCGCGAGATCTCATTATTCGACCGTGGAACCGCGGCCAAACCCATGTTTGGGCCGCGGTTCCGCCGCTCCTTTGAGTGATCAGTGCACCAATTTTTTACAGAGGCCTCTTGACTTGAAAATAGGGTTTTTGGAACATTCGTTTTGGGCCCAGAATTTCTTGATGTGCTACAGTAGTACTTGGGGGCTCACTTGGTAAAATTTAATCGATCGGATATTTTAAACACATTATTTCACAGTATTTACATTATATCTGCGACCGTGAATGTCACTTGATCGGTAAATCCTGTCTAACTGCTATAGCCCGGTTAGACGGATTTGCGAACGTGACATTCACGTTGATGTTCTGTGATTTTGCTGTGATGTTGCGGATTGGTCGTGGGGGATAGCCTGGATGCAATGCTAGTACTGTTTTTTGTTGTATTATGTACATTTGATATTGCGGGACGAACGTCCGACATGTGGACTGCCATCACTGCCTGTTTGTATTATTATTTTGGGGCACGACCAGGTTGCGGTCGATGTACCCGTTGTATGTATATTTTACTTTCTGTACTAGGATTGCCCCGCGGAGGGGAGCACGGATAGCCGGGTTCTAGAGGGCAACGAGCCCGCATCTCATGGCATTGAGACGGAGGGGGCTTCACTCTAGAGTTGGCGGGCTATTCGCCGCACTCGTAGGGGGTACAGGATGACCCAGGAGGGGTGCCCAAGTTACCGGATTCCATGAAGTGCTGGGTGGTCCATTCACGTTGCTGAAGGGGGCTGTCTCGCTTCAGGTTTTGGATGGTAACTTGCCGCGCCCGTAGGGTCTAGGATTTCATTGCACAGGTTATCCACACGACCAGGGGAACGTCGGGTTTCAGTAGTGGCTCTGTGAAACCCGGGGATCCCAGATATCTGTATTGTTCTGTGATGCTGTACATTTCTGTGATGTTGCATTTTTTATCACGCCTGGAGCGAAATATAATATATTGGTATATATATTAGTAGATGTTGTATATGTTTTGCATCCGCGCTAGTCCAGTCCCCGCTTTGTCGTTAGTTACCTAACCTAACGGGTAATGACGGGACCCAGTGGTGAATGCGGATGGCATATACGTACATCATATTATTTTCGTTCTTTGTGGTGTGATCAATTGATGGGACTGTGTTGATTCGGATCAATGAAAGTTAAAAACAAACCTAATCTGATGTTGTTGGAACGCTTTTCAAAAAGCTGTTATTGCAAGGACGTTCACTTTTGTTTTGCATCGTGGTATTTAGTTGGAATATCCTGCTCCTCAGTCGACGAGGCAAGGGCCGAGATCCCTTCACCGGGAGTGACCCCTTGGACAAAAAGTTTGCGTCAGGGCAATGACTTCACTATAGCCGATTACTTTTGCTTTGCACCGTGGTATTCAGTTGGAATATCCTGCACCTCATTCTACGGGGAAAGAGCCGAGATCCCTTCACCAGGAGTGACCTCTTTAGCAATGGTTTTCGTCACATATTTCTAAAAAGCTATCCGTTCCATCAACGATATCAAGTTCATTACGTTAAAGGTTTTCGCCAGAAACCATTCGTAGCCCTCCGTCATTTCAGTTAAATATTCGGTAGTATTCAAGCTATGTATTTTGACCTCACGCCAAGGCATAGTGATTGGTAGCTGCCGGGTATTTATCTGTTGCATAGATAGATGCGTTGGTTTGGGACAGTCGTACTACTATTTTGGCCTACGTCAAGGGTATGTACGGGTGGGTTCAAATTAACCTGGATAATGACGGGTAGAACTTGACATGTGACTTATGATATTTTGACCTCACGCCAAGGTCATAAGAGCATGGGGCAAAAATCACATCGGGAGTTTCAAAAGAACTGAAACTTGCCAGATATGCGCATATCTTCTGGAGTGTGACATCGTGAGCGGATTCCGTCACGTTATCATGCGATGATAGTTGGATCCCGATTCCCACTGATGAGTTGGTTTACTCCTCGGGTGATCCCGACTAATTCTTCTTTCAGGTTTGGAGGAGAATTTGACGGTACAGTGGGAGGTTTCCAGATTAGATAAAATGGTAACCATTCTGATCTAGGTTAGAGTGCACGCTGAGTGTTTCTTTTCTCTCTCTCTTTGGCAGCGACCATTGACCCGATCTTAAGACTATGACTCAGTGACCAAAATTAACCGAACCTTCTTAAACACTGGTTTTTGGATTGTCAGAGTTGCAGACCTCATTGCCACTCCTACTTTTACCCTTTTCTCCAGGACACCCCGTATTAATACAAACGTCCACTTCCATTGAACAAAACCATCGTATGGTTATATACGAACTCGAAAGAATTTATTCGAGAATGGTTTCAGGTTCTGGAGAAAACGGATAGGACTATTCAGTTGTCTTTTCCTTTTACCTTCTCTCAGGTTACGAGTACTCCTTGGTTTAGGAGATAGTACACCTATTACGCAAATTGGATAGTCTTCTTCCAAACCATAGGCAGGTGCCGACCGGTAGGGAATGAAGAAAATCAATTAGCCTAACGATGGTGTACAGAAGGTATTAAGTTAAGACAAAGCAAGGGATTAGTAAGAGGGCAAAATAAATTGCAACTGATATTCACGACCAAACCAGGTATTTCATTACCACTCCCACTTCACCTTTGTATTTCTCCAGGACACTCCGTATCACTACGAAGATCCACAGTTTATTGGATACTCCATCATATGATTATATACGAACTCGTAAGGAACTTGTTCCAGTTCGGGGATGGATTCTGGTTCAGGAGAAATAGGAATAAGGTTTATTCGGTTGTCTTTTATATTCACCTTCTCTCGCATTGCGAGTGCTCCTAGGATTAGGACAGTACACCCATCATGCTTATTGGATAGTCTTCTTCCAAACCATAGGCTGGTGCCGAACGGTAGGGAAGGAAGAAAACCATTTGGCCTAAAAGGGTGTACAGAAGGTAATGACTAAAGACATAGAAAGGGATTTGGAAAGGTGGCAAAGAATTATACGGTTACAATCGTGAATCTGGAAGAGGCATTACTAGGAATACCAGGATACCCCATCGAGATATTTCAATGTTTCAGTTTCACTGTGTAATGTTAAAAGAAAACTAATTTCCCGATTAGATACTTACTCCAGGGTATGTATTTACCAGGTATGATTCTCACATCTGTATGGTTTTACAGATGATGAGTGAGAGTAAGTTATTGGGAATTGGGTGATCATCCTCATTATATCAGGATTCGTTGTAATCGGTGATATTTGAGGAAGTCACCTGGGTTGTTTGCCAGACGGCAAATATTTGGTTTTGAATATCCGCAGTTATGCACCGATTTCAAATCGATATATCTGTACGTCTATTTTCATAGAGTGAGATATACCTTTTTGAAATTATTTCTATGACATTTACCTATATCAGTGGATGGTTAGGTAAGGAGCATTAAACAGCGGTGTAATTCTTCTTAACCATAAGTACAGTTTTCAACCTACGACACACAGTGAATGAGTTATCAAGACTCAAGGAACTTATACAGAGTATTGTATGTTGTCCAGGGTCCATCAGGACAGAGGGGTTGGTCCTCGTACTATATTCGGTTTACTTATGACTTCTCTAGTTTTTAGACAGGTGTTTCATGGAAACACAGGGTCCGAATTTTGAGAAGTTATAGGTATTTGAATAAAGTAGAGAACCAGGTGTTGCAAGTATCAGGATTCTTCAAAGTGATCGAAGATGTAGATACTTGTGTGCGGTATTCAGTTGATAGTAATGATTTAGGGAACTTGCTTCTCTTTCAGGTTACTCATAATTGGAAGTATTCCTAAGTTGAGTAACGCTGATCGGCCTCTTTCCATTTTAGTTGACATGCACTGAGGAGAGCTGCATGATTTGAATCTGGTTCAATTAAATCAGTGCCTCTGGTCCTATATTGGATATAGAACAGTTCGTATCTTAACGATGTTAAGGTACGGGGAGTTGTCCGGCTTATGATTAAAGCCAGACACTGGACAACTCAAGGCACGTTTCTGTAATGGCTGTTTGTGGGTTGACCCAGGCTATGACGAGGGTTGACTTTCTACCATCTGGAAGAACAATAGCGATATTGTTCTAGACTCGCCACGGTTTTAAATAAAATGGATTTTTCAGAAAACAGTAGTGGGAGTATGGTAGAACTGGAAGTGATTCCAGAACCACAAACGATTACTGAAGATTTGATAGGAACCTAAAGATTCAATCTGGATTGACATTCCATTGGCCACTCCGCAGATAAGGTGGGTAACTTCAGGCACCCGAGAGGTACTTCGGTAGCCTCAAGGACGGTGACAGGAAAGTTCTTGTTTACCCACACTTGACATTGCTGTTGTTCCAGACTGTGAGACCCGGCAGGATGATGAGTATAGCGTCATTCTAAACTAGTTTTAGAAGTGTACGTCTATATGACTCTGCCAGAGGGTTGTCGTAGTCAGTGGGAGCAGCGGAAGCATTGGTGGACAGGTGGCTTATGTCTATTTATAGACTAAAGCAGATATGGCGGAGATAGATCATCAAATTTCTGACGTGACAGTCATAGGTTTGACTTCGTCAGAATAGGGGATGGATCTGTTGAGAAGGTAGTAGGGTGTGATGTCATGGTATTTGGATGACATACACAGAGTAGGAAGTGATATTCCTTTACTACGATCGGTTACACTTTGGTCGTCACACAGTGGTTTCTCCACATGGGACTTGGACATTATATCAGACATACTGGTTACTAGATCTATGGTTTTAGATCTAGATTTGGGTGGTTTCCCAATTAAGGGTACTTAGACAGCATTATAAGAGTATTTAGAATGGACAACTCCTGGCACGGTAGTGTACCTGCAGGTGATGGAGTCACCCTCTCTAAAGGTGTTTTACAGACTAAAGGGGAGAGGGATGTGCATGGTTGGCAGATCACTTGCTCAGGCAATTGAGTCAATCATGAGATGTCAAGTACCACACCAGATGTTGCTCTTGCACTAGATGAAATAAGTTGACATTGATCCAATCCTGGAGAAACAGTCGGAAGCAGTTTTAGAACATAAGTGGATGTTCTAGGGATATGATAATGACAGCCTCATTCGGGAGACAGTTATCATTCCAGGCTTCCAAGGTGACCTGGACGACAAGGAGGTTGTCAGAGTTATAGTTTTCCTTCTGGTGAAGGGCAGTATTTTGGACAGATGGTCCAAGGCAAAACTGAGAGAGGCATGGCGCAGGATACTGATTAAGTTCAGTTGACGATACAGTCTAAGAAGTTTGGATTTGGAGTTCCTTTATGAGCTAGATCCCATCAGACATCCAGACATATTCTAAGACAGGTGTTGCTCATTTCGGGAGATGGGTTTCTCCGCGAACTTGAGATATAGAGAGACATAGAAAGAAACATCAAAGCGGATCCACTCACTGAGGTTATTTCTCGAACGCAATAGTTTCGCAAACGAGCTTTGTGAGACTGACTAGTAGAGGAGTTGGGTGTTCGGTATCACACGGGCTGTGAGTATGCGACATCGCAATAATTAGCCTTGAGTGCAAGTGGGAGATTGTTGGAGATAGTGCCCTCAGAGTCAATTATTGGATCACAGGCACGTGATTGCAATGATTGAGGGAGGACCTGTCCCGGTAGGACAGTCTTACTCGAGATGATAGTATGCTATCTGGTTCATCTTTATCATCGTGTACTGCTTTAGGTGACCAGACAGGTCGTTATTACACGTTGATAGAGCCACTAGGATTCTTGCTTGACTGCCAGCAGTATGAGGGCGATCATATACGTGGGAGCTGGTAGTCTATAAGCACATCCTTAAAAGGTCCCTAATCGTGGGAGTTTCGAGACAGGGCATCGATACTCCAGAGTAGACTAGTGTGTACATTCGAGACTCCGACGAGGGGCGGTGGCCGGTCTCACAACCCACTGGTGTCAGTTGGATCACCTAAGATGTATACAGGTGCTCATTGGGTTATGAGTACACCGGACAGAACTCGCCGGGAACATGCTAGTTGGTCTTATACCTGACGTCAGATGGCAGTTCCCTGGTGACATGTGTACAGGTTAGTTCATCGACCTGGGGATCGTCATTTGTCTCGTGTGAGTTCCCACTGTACTTTGATTACTACCCTACCACGCTCAAAGGAGACGTGCAAACAGGTTTTAGTTGGGTGCAGTCCCGAGCCACATAGAGGCATTGAGCGGATCTTCAGGGGTTCGTCTCTCCCTATATTGGGGGTGAGGTTGCCCTGCGTCTAGGAGAGCCATTACACGAAGCCCTCGGCCGAGGAAGGAGATTTACTGGTAGGTATTCTAGTAGTATCTCAGGGTGTTCTGGGCTACACTCCGACACGACTTGTACCGCTTTTAGGGGTCTGACTTTTACCAACCCCCTAGGCCCGCCATGCGATGCTCATAGACGAACGGACCAGACTGTACGGATATTGTCACTGACAGGCTCAGTAGGGTGTCAGGATGAGTTCGCTCATCGACGTTCCTTTTGGTCAATACCTGATAGCCCGTTACGTATTGGCTTATACCTCTGACGTCCTAGTCGTTAAATCCACAACCAAGGTGTTGACGAGTCTTTAGAGTCCCCCACATTCAGTTACTCAAACTTTCGGGCGAAACGCTGTAGAGGCCGTATGGAGATATGGCATGGTTTGATCAGATACGTGCGGTATTGCACGGATGAGGATCGGACGGTTTGTACTACAGGCCGTATGGATATATGGCAGGGTTCGATCAGATACGTGCGGTATTGCACGGATCAGGATCGAACGGATAATACTAGCTGGCTTTGGTTTAAGCCGGATCCTAGTATAGTACAGTGTAGATTTTGTCTCATTGCATTTGTATTTCGGTCGGAATACAGATGCGGGTGTGTATGCACAGTATCGGGGTTTTCCTGTAATTTATTACGGGACCAGTTTTCTGGAGTTTCCAGTTTGCTTTCCGTTTCGGCTATTTTCATTTGTATCTTTCAATGGCCAAAGATTGGTGGAGAAGGGCTTATTTGCATTTGTGCAAATAAGCAATTTGAAAGGGGGTCTTTGCATATTGTTGTGTCATGATCACTTGACTTTCTTTAGTCATCATGGCTAGTCTTGTAGTGTCATGATGGCATGACTTTTTGGTGATGATGATGGATTATGATGGTTGTATGAGTGTTGGAGTTTCTTTGTGATCATTTCTTAATATGATAACTTTTCCTCTCACTTGCATTATTCTGGTAGCTATCATTTTCACTCACTCATGCTCACTCTCACCTCACCAAGTGCCATGGCCGGCCACTCCCTCTTGGGGGCTGCCCATTTTTATTGGTGTGGTTTTTTTTTGTTCATTTGATGCTCCAAAAATCCCCAGGTTCCTCTACATAGTTCATGTATCATCCATCCACCAAAATGGCACCTCCATGAACCCCAAAATGAGACATGGTTCTACACTATATTCTACAGCAAACCTTGGGCACGTCGGCTCGCCAACTTCGTGCCCGAGTTGCCTCGGTATAGATGTGGGAGCCCGTAAAAGAAGCAGGCGACGTGGTGCCCTTCCGGCGAGGAGGTGGAGACAGGACATTCCGCGGGAGATCGGGACGACGGCGAGAAGACCGGAGGACACGGATCGCTCGGTATATCTCTCTTCCCCATCTTGTAGTTAGCTAGAACTAGTTAATGGTTAGATCCGGGTTTTAGTGCGCGGTGGTGCCGGTTCAAGAAAATTTAAAGTTAACCATCGCTTCCGCATTTGGCCTCAGGATGGAGGTCAGGGCGCCGCCGTGCACTTACAAGCATAAGCCGGACAACTCCCTGTACGTTAACATCGTTAAGATATGAACCATTCTATATCCAATATAGAAACTTTGGCACTTATTTAATTGGAACCAAATTCAAAACATGCAGCTGTCCCCGGTACATATCAACTTAATGGAGAGAGGCTAATCAGCATTACTGAACTTAGGAATCCATCCAATTATGAGTAACCTGAAAGAGAAACAAGTTTCTCAAAACCATTACTATTATCTAAATACCAATCACAAGAATCTACATCTTCGATCTCTTTGAAGAATCCCGATACTTGCGACACCTGGTTCTCTACTTTATTCTTATACCCACAACTTCTCAAAACTTAGACCTTGTATTTCTTCGAAACACTTGTCTAAAAACTAGAGAAGTCATAAGTAAACAGAACATAGTACGAGGACCTACCCCTTTGTCTTGATGGACACTGGACAACATACAGTACTCTATATAAGTCCGCTGAGTTGAACAACTCAAAGCATGTGCGTCATAGGTTGAAAACTGTACCCAGGCGATTTCCTCAAATATCACCAATTACAATGAATTCCGATATAATGAGGATAATTACCTAATTCCCAATAACTTACTCCCACTCATTATCTGTAAAACCATACAGATATGAGAATGAAACCTGGTAAATACATACCCTTGGAGTAAGTATCTAATCGGGAAAACAGTTTTCCTTTAACAATGCACTGAAATATGAAAATGTTCCGTAGGGGTATCCTGGTATTCCTAGTAATGCCTCTTCCATAATCCAATTCATGACTATAACCGTATATTTCATTTGCCATCTCTCCAAATCCCTTTATTTGTCTTTAGTCGTTACCTTCTGTACACCATCGTTAGGCTAAATGGTTTTCTTCCTTCCCTACCGTTCGGCACCAGCCTATGGTTTGGAAGAAGGCTATCCAGTAAGCATAATAGGTGTACTCTCCTAATCCTAGGAGTACTCGCAACTTGAGAGAAGGTGATGATAAAAGACAACTGAATAATACCTTATTCTATTTCTCCCGAACTGGGGAAAAAAGCAAAGGTGAAATAGGAGTGGCGATGAAGTACGCGGTTTGGTCGTGAATGATAACAGTCGCAATTTACTTTGCCCTCTTTCTAATCCCTTTATTTTGTCTTTAGTTATTACCTTCTGTACACCCTACTTAAGCTAATTGGTTTTCTTCATTCCCTACCTTTCGGCACCTGCCTATGGTTTGGAATAAGACTATCCAATAAGCATAATAGGTGTACTCTCCTAAACCAAGGAGCCCTCGCAACCTGAGAGAAGGTGATAATAAAAAACAACTGAATAAACCAATTCTATTTCTCCTGAACCTTGATCCATCCTCGAAGAAGTCCCTCCGAGTTCGTATATAACCATACGATGGATCTATCCAATGGAAGTGGATGTCCGTAGTAATACGGGGTGTTCTGAGAAATACAAAAGGTAAAGGAAGGAGCAGCAATGACTAATGCAACTTAGACAATCCAAAAGCCAGTATTTTAAGAAGGTTCGGTCAACTTGGTCACTGAGTCATAGTCTAGGGTCGGTCAAAGGTCGCTGCCAAAGAGAGAGAGAAAAGAAACACTCTGCATGTACTCTAGCCTAGATCAGAATGGTTATCACTTTATATAATCCGGAAACCTCCCACTGCACTGTCAAATTCTCCTCCAAACCTGAAAGAAGAATCAATCGGGATCACCCGAAGAGTAAAACAACTCATTAGTGGGAATCGGGATCCAACTCTCATCGCATGATAACGTGACGGAATCCGCTCATGTTATCACACTCCAGAAGGTATGCGCATACATGGCAAGTTTCAGTTTCTTTAGAAACTCCCGATATGATTTTTGCCCCATGCTCTTATGACCTTGGCGTTAGGTCAAAATGTCATAAGTCACATGCCAAGTTCTACCCGTCACTATCTTGTCATTTTGAACCCACCCGCACATGCCCTTGACGTTGGCCAAAACGGCAGAACGGCTGTCCCAAACCAACTCATCTATCTATGCAACAAATGAATACCCAGCAGCTACCAAACACTATGCCTTGGCGTTAGGTCAAAATACATAGCTTGAATACTACTGAATACCCAAAAGAAATGACGGAGGGCTACGGCTGGTTTTTGGTGAAAAACCTTTAACGTAATGAACTTGATCTCGTTGAAGGAACTTGATAGCTTTTTATAAAAATATAGTGGCGAAAACCTTTTTGCTAAAGAGGTCACTCCCGGTTAAGGGATCTCGGCTCTTTCCTCATGGAATGAGGTGCAGGATATTCCTACTGAATACCGTGATGCAAAGCAACTTGTAATCGACTATAGTGAAGTTATTATCCTGATGCAAACTTCTGCCCAAGGGGTCATTCCCGGTGAAGAGATATCGGCCCTTGCCTCGTCGAATGAGGTGCAGGATATTCCAACCGAATACCGCTATGCAAAACAAAAGGAAACGTCTTTGTAATAACACTTTTTAAAAATTGTTCCAACAACATCCAAACAGGTTTGTTTTCCTTTTAATTGATCAAAATCAAAGCAGTCCCATCAATTAATCACACCAGAAAAGAACGAAAATAAAATGTTCGTATATGCCATCCGCATTCGCCACTGGGTCCCGTCATTACCCGTTAGGTTACTTAACTAACGAAAGAGCGGGGACTGGACTAGTGCGGGTGCAAAACATATACAACATCTACTAGTATATATACCAATATAAAATAATCGCTCCAGGCGTGATAATATGCAACATTACAGAAAAGTAATAAGCATCACAGAACAATACAGATAATCTGGGATCCCCGGGTTTCACAGAGCCGCTACTGAAACCCGACGTTCTCCTGGTCATGTGGATAGCCTGTGCAATGAAACCTAGACCCCTACGGGTGTGGCAAATTACCCGCCAAAACCTGAAGCGAGGCAGCCCCCCTACAGCAAAGTGAATGGACCATCCAGCACTTCACGGAATCCGGTAACTTGAGCACTCCTCCTTGGGTCAACCTGTACCCCCTACGAGTGCGGCGAATAGTCTGCCAATTCTAGAGTGAGGCCCCTCTGCCTTTCAAAGCCATGAGATGCAGACTCGTTGCCCTCCAGAACCCGGCTATCCATGCACTCCGTCGCGGGGTAAACCTGGTGCAGAAATAAAAATATGTACAACCGGTACATCGACCTCAGCCCGGTCGTGCCCCAAAAGAATATTATACAACAGGCAGTGACGGCAGTCCACATGTTGGATGCTCGCCCCGCAATATCAAATGTACAAATAAATCCAAGCTGCACTACCATTGCACACTGCTATCCACCACGACAAATCCGCAACATCACAGCACAATACAGAACATCAACGCGAATGTCACGTTCGCAAACCCGTCTAAAAGAACTATAGCAATCAGACGCGGTTTACCGCTCGAATGATATTCACGGTCGGAGATATAATGAAAGTACTGTAAACTAACAAGTTTAAAATTTCGATCGACAAAACTTCCCGAAGTGGGCCCCACATACATCTGGTGTACAGTAAAAAATTTCGGCCCAAAAGAAATATTCCATAAACAACAATTTTACAAGAAGAACCTACTGTAGAAAAATGGTTTACTGTAGCTCCAAATCGGCGGCGGAACCTCGGCCAAACTAAGGATTGCGCGGCGGTTCGGCGGTGCTTTGGAAGCTTCAGTTGACCAAATTTCACCAGAATTCTTAAAAAGGCCTGCTCTGTTTTCTGTGATATGCAAAATAATTTTTAGACCCTTTTAAAAATCGACAGAAACTTTAACCCAGAAAATTGTAGTTTTCGAAATTCCGTTCGATCGATATTTTAAACGCGTTAGCATAAGTTAGTAAAGCTTAATGGCGAGGCTCTGATACCACTGTAAGTCTACGGTAGAGCCCAGGCCGTTTAACAGACGCCAAATGCGGAACAAAACTTTTTAACTGGCGCTATCGTATACTATAACCCGGATCTGCCATTATTGCTAAACTTACAAACTATAAAGTGGGTAGAAATGTTATACCGAACGATCCGAGTCCTTCGGTCATCAACCATCATCCCAAGCTTTGTTGCGGCTGCTCCGGTCTCGTCGATCTCCGATCTCCTCGTCCAGGTGGCACCACGTCAACGGATCTTTAAACGGGCTCCCGCTTCTGACCCGAGGCAACTCGGTCATCAAGTTTGCTAAAAGAGATGACCAAGATTGATGTAGAGAATGAGTAGAACACTTTGTCTCACTTCGTCCAAAGCCATGGACGAACGGTTAATGAAGTTGCCATTGAATCGGGTAAATGAGAAATGAGCAATTCTAATTTTCATGAACCAAATTCTATATACTTTTTTCTCTCAAGCAACCATCATTCCCACTTAGAAAATGGCCGGCCAATATATAGGAGGAGAGAGGTGAGGGTAGGAGCAAAGTGGTGACAACAAGGAAAAGAGCTTAACAAATATCCTTCATGCAAACAAAACCCCATTAATGCAAATGGTGACTCACTTAACACCTTGCAAAACAATTAATGGAACCTAATGAGTCACTAACCTAGTCACCATTCTAGAACATTCCGCACTCATGACTCACCTCATGACTCACCCTCATGAAGAAAAGATAAATCCGCATTTAACCGAATGTTAAAAGCGTGTGATAGAAAACTGGAAACTGGAAACTGGCAACTTCCAAAAGCGATCCCGAAACGAATTTCAGGATAACCCCGTAATAGTATAAACATACCCGCATTTGTATTACGACCGAATACAAATGCAACTGAGACAAAGATATTATATCTACACAGTATAATACTCGGATCCGGCTTAAATCAAAGCCCACCAGTATTATCTGCCCGAAATATGACACGTGCGTAAACGCACGTGCATTTTCCGAACCCTGCCACAAAATCATACGGCCTCTACAACGTTTCGCCCGAACTTGGGAAACTATCTGTGGGGGACACTAATGACTCGTTAGTACCGTGGCAGTGGGTTTAACCACAAACCGTCAGAGGCACTAGCTGTGCGTAACGGCTGCCCATGTACTGACCTCAAGAGAGGCCGATGAGCGAACTCATACGGAAACCCTACTGAGCCTAACAGTGACAATGTATATACAGTCCGGTCCGTTCGCCTATGAGTATCGCATATCGGCCTAGGGGGCTGGTAACGTCAGACGCCCAATAGCGGTATAAGTCGTGTCGGAGTGTAGCCCAAAAACACCCTGAGATACTACTGGAGTACCTACCAGTAAATCTCCTGCCTCGGCCGAGGTCTATGTGTAATGGCTCTGCTAGACACAGCGCGATCTCACCCCCAATACCGGGAGAGACGAATCCCCTGCCGATCCGCTCACTTGCCTCCATGTGGCTCGGGACTGTACCCAAAAACTACCTGTTTGCACGACTCCTTTGAGCCGTGGTAGGGTAGAAATCAAAGCACAGTGGGAACTCACACGAGACAAATGACGACCTCAGGTCGATCAACTAACCTGTACACATGTCACCAGGGAACTGCTATCTGACGATAGGTATAATACCAACTAGCAGGTTCCCGGCGAGTCCTGTCCGGTGTACTCATAACCCAATGAGCACCTATATACATCTTAGGTGATCCAACTGACACCAGTGGCTTGTGAGACCGGCCACCGCCACTCGTCGGGGTCTCGACTGTATACACTAGTCTACTCCGGAGTATCGATGCCCTGTCTCAAAACTCCCACGACTAGGGACCACTATCAAGGATATGCTTATAAACTACCCAACTCTCACGTATATGATCGCCATCATACTGTTGGTAGTAAAGCAAGATCCTAAGGGCTCTATCAACGTGTAACAGTGATCAGTCACCTGAATCTGTACACGACTGATAAAGGCAAACCAGATAGCATACTATCATCTCGAGTAAGACTGTCCTACCGGTATATGTCCTCCGCAATCATTGCAATCACGTGCCTGCGATCTAATAATTGACTTTGAGGGCACTATATCCAACAATAAGTACTATCCGACAAAAATTTGCCTCGAAGCTGGCCTTGGACCGAGATGTCCCTAAACTAACAATGGACCGAGATGTCCCTAAACTAACAATGGACCATAATGTCCTTAAACTAATACGTCACCTCAAGCACGGAGATAATGGAATTCAAGTCCACAAGTCCCAACGGCAAGGACTGCAACTCAAGTCACGCTAGCTACACAGCTACCCTGGTGGAGAAGCCCCCCTAAGTTCTATTAGCAAACAGAGGGGTAAAAAATGGTACGTCCACAAGCGAAATGGGCACGGATGAAAATCTTAAAGGGCGCCGTGAGTAAAAACAGCAGGGCTACCGGCGAGCATATGAAAACCCGGAAGGGCGCACTCTCGTAAAATTTTCACTTACGAGATCCTCTCAACCCGTAAGGAGAACTCCCCCTATGAGACCCTCACGGCTCGTAGGATTCAAAGTCTTAAGGGATCCAAACTTGTCCTTAAGCCGTCATATTCCTTACGTTGCCCTGCAGGCGGTCCGATATTAGCCCTTGTATACAATCCACGGGCATAGATAAACGTTTCCCCCACCAAGTTCCACCAATCACGAGAAATCTCCTCATATGATGAACGACACTTATAAGTCATCTCGACTTATAAGGAGAAAACACTCTTGTAAGATTCTTACGACTTATAAGAGAACATACACTTAAAAATCCCCATGATTCCTAATGAGAAAACACACCTATGAGATCATCACGACTCATAGGGAGAAATACCTTTATGAGACCCCTGCGGCTCGTAAAGTCAAAAAGCCTTAGTCGACAGGATCCTAACCCTGTTTTCTAAGCCGCCTTTGTTCAAATCGACAAAGGCAAATGTTGATTTGCTCCTGGCAATATCCCAGTTGTAGCGATACTGATGCCTAAATCAGCATCAAATTCCAAGGCCTTTCACGGCAAATGATGATTCGCTTCTGGCAATATTCCAGTCGCAGCAATGTTGATGCCAAAATTGGTATCAAATCTTAAGTTCCAACTCGCAATAAAAATCAGCGAGCAAAAAAATGCAAATAAAAATAGCCGAAATGATGGGGCAACTCGCAATAAAAATCAGCGAGCAAAAAGATATGCATATAAAAACAGCCGAAATGTTTGGGCAACTCGCAATAAAAAGCAGCGAGTAAAAAGAAAATAGCCGAAATGATTGGGCATCGTGATAAAAGGCCGAAATGATTGGGCAATCGCGACTTTCGCGATATAAAAAGATGAAATGATAGAGCGTCGTGGAAAGAAATAAAAAAATGAATGAATGATAATGAAACTTTGGCCCTACAGGTGAGTCCACATCGACCCCTGTATACAATCCATGGGCACAAACAAAAAGGGAACCACATTTTCCCACCAGGCTCCATCAGAAGGAGAGCCAGATCTCGATGGTTCACAGACACCCTAGAGACCAACAACAACATTTCTTCTCACTCCAGCAGGATGTAAACACAACGTCAACAAAGTGGAGCCATGGCACAGTCCCTAGTTCCAAGTCTCGACGGTTCATAGACAATCTAGAGACCACCTAGACACCCATCTCGTTACAGCAGATGCAATGTCAACAACGGCGTTTTTTCTCACTCCAACAGGATGCAAACACAACGTCAACAAAGCGGAGCCATGGCAAAGTCCCTAGTTCCAAATCTCGACGGTTCACAGACAGCCTAGAGATCAATAACGGCGTTTCTTCTCACTCCAACAGGGTGCAGACGCAACGTCAACAAAATGGAGCCATAGCAAAGTCCCTAGTTCTAGATCTTGACGGTTCACAGACAGCCTAGAGATCAACAACGGCGTTTCTTCTCTCTCCAGCAAGATGCAGACGCAACGTCAACAAGCAACCCCAGTGTCAAACAAGCGGGGCTACGGCAAAGTCCCTAATTCCAAGCTTCGACGGTTCACAAACAACCTAGAGATCACCCTGACATTCGTCTCATTACAGCATACGCGGTGTCAATAAAGGAAGCGAATGCCAAATTCCTAGCTTCAAGGTCTTGACGGCAACTCAAATAAAACCTAAAAAACTAGCGGAGATCATCCCACACCAGCGCGGAGTGGTTATGACTCATCGGGGCTCCCAAACTAAGCCTAACCTCAAGTTAAAAGCGTTATGGAAAATTCCTAACGTTCGCTCTTCCGACGGTAATATGACCTAAGGAGGTTACTTGAAGACGTCTTGTCCAGCCCCCGAAGAGATCAGAGACACGATAGTCGCGGGGCTACTCAAACAGCAGCGTAAAGTCTGCATATCGAGGAATGCATCAGCCAACACTACGGTACGACGGACAAAAAACCCTAGTACCACAGACCCTAACGGACCCCTGTCGTAAAGAGCAGGGGTTAACTGTAACGTTAGGACAGGTTTGCCTACAAGCCAAGGGAGGTAAACTAAACAAACTCCGAAATGAGTCCATAAACTACAAACTCCGAAATGAGTTCATAAACTAGAGACTCCAGGATGAGTGAATAAACTAGAAACTCTGAAATGAGTATATAAATTACTTCACACCAGATGAAGACGTTGAAGAAAAGAGAAATGCCAGTATGAAATAAAATATGTCTTTTATTCATGAATTCAAGTGAATACAAGATAAATTTCATAAAGGAATCAAAATGAATACATGTTATTCATGAATCACAAGTTTACAACCAGTACAAGAAAAGGGGTACAATGATAGTTATTAAGGAGGAGGCATCTTCAATAAATTGACAAGCCGCTCGCACGCTCCTCTTAATTAATTCTCGTGGTCAGCTACAGCGGCCAACTCTACTTCGATTTGAGTACGTTGCTGCAAACAGGATGAAAACTTTTCATCGATTTTTTGCTTGGCAGCTTCGCAGTCCTGAGTGACCCACTCGGTGAATTCAAGCTTCTGCCTTAGCGTCAACCCATCTGAAATACATCGCTGGAGGTTGTGGAAAATAGATTTAGCTGCGCAGCATTTGCTTCAACCTGGGCGCGCAATTGGACGGATTCGCCGGAAGCCGCCTCATGTTCCTTTGGCCTCAGGGCCGCCTCTTGTTCAAAATGGAGAATGAAAGGAACATTCTACTTGACCCATGCAGCCCGCTGAGAGTTTGAGGCCAACACCTCAGGAGCGGGACGCTTAAGCTCAATCTCATGAAGGCAAGCCTCGATCTTCCTGCAATAATCAACCCAAGAACCGACGACATCTTCATTATGGAAGTTCACGAGCATCGCCAGCATTGGATTGACTTCGACGGCAAAATCCGTAATAGAAGTGAGGGCCTCAGCATTGAGATCTTCGATAAACTCGCTTAACGTTCGCCGGCGATTCACGGCGCCTCTGAAGGATGTACGTTTAGCGAAGGGCTCCGCGGGCATTGGAATGCGGGACTCAAAAGGAGCTGGATCCGGTGTAGTCGCTGCAAAATGAATTACGGTAAAATTTCAACTCGGGAGACAAAGAAAACACTTAAAGGATGGAATCTATCGTACCGGTTGTGGCAGGCGGCAGAATAGGGAGTACCGGAGACGCGGCTATTCTTTCGTTTCCTCCTCCAACCTGTGATGCTGTGGTCAATATAAGGAAGATTTAGCAACAATAATTCTACTCATAAAAAAGGGGGAGAAATATTAGGTGAAGAATATACTGACCAATACCAGAAGGTGGAACGATTTCCGACTGAAAGGAAAAAAGCGGGCTTAACACCTGGTACAAATGTTCAAAAAGTACTCCTGCAGAATTGCGACAGTATACAGTCAATAAAAGGAGGATTGTATCCACATGAACCAAATAAGTGAGAAACCTATACCTTCCAAGATTTGAGGAGGCACAGAAGAAAGCAAGGGGACAGCGACTGTCAAAATAGCAGCCGATGATACTTCTTTAGCCGGCACAGCTTCAGAGTCTACCGCGCCCATGCTCAAGACAAACAAAATATCATTAGAAGGGATTGACAGGATTGAAAAACTCAAAAACAACAACCCAATGACTACCTGATAGATCAGGGACAGAAACCGCGCCGGAAGCGTCGCCAAGTGTGACGGCTTCCTCTCTCTCTCTCGGGGGAATAGATTCTGCACCCATAACTTCATCCCCTAACTCGATGAGGGACGTTGTAATGCTTGTGACACCCACCAATACTAAGGAGCCACAAGGAGAAAGAGCAGCAGTCTGGACAGTCCCAGATTCCCGAGAAGGAGTGGCCACTTTGGGCTCTGTAATCATCGGCGTTTTACCTGTCATACCATCGTCAAGTTCTAATAAAGGACTGGGCGTTACGTTACCTTGAAGTATCTTTTCAGTTTCTTCCTGACCTGCATGTGCAACCTGTCTATGGGCAGTAGACAGGGCAGAAGGAACATCCGCCGAAGGAATGTCGGCAGGCGGAATACTGCTTGAGCATGCACATACGGCCAAAACAGCATCGCGTTCCCTCGCTGCGTGCTTCCTATGCTTCCTCTCAGTCTGAACAGTGAGAACTAACCTCCTTAAGACTTCCGACAGGGGGACGTCGTCATCCGAACCAAGCTCTGCCTCCGGAGCCTCTACGGCGTCCATCATCAGCTGCTTCAGCAACGCCTCCTGTTGTGACTTTGGGATGGCCGTGACCATAGTCGATGGCTCTAGAAGCTTTGCTGCATCGTCACTTGGGATTAGCACTGCACTTGGAATGACCCGAGTTGTGGTAGTTCCTGCAATAGGGTGAAGAGAAGGGTCAGATCATGAATAAAAAAGAGTAAAGGTGTAATGAAATGAATTATACCATGTCCCAAAGAAGTGCGAAGCCTCTCTTCCTCCTCGAACGTCCTGAGGGAAGCTGCGAGATCTACTTCGGCAGAAATACATGTTGAAAAAGAAAGCGTTAATAGAAGCATAATAAAGAGAGAAGGGATGGGCGCAGAAGAATATAACTGAAGTACACCTGACTTCGCGATAGAGATCAACGCCGCTTCCTCGTGAGCCAGTCGCTCGAAAGATGCGAGGGCAGCCTGTAGATCAGTATCGGTCACAGGCGTATCGAACAAACCTTCATTGGTGCCATATTCGCACAAGCCCTCACTGTAGAGAGCATAGGGCTCCTGGCCGAATACGGGTTTTCAATGTTCTGCTAGAAAAGAAGAAGATCTTTCATTTAGATCGCTGGCAGCCTTGGATGAGCGCAAACTAAGAAAGCCTATAGAACAAGCAACGGCAAGTACAATGCAGGCAGCGCTAGCGCGAAAACCGTCGGCAGAGAATAGAGACTTCTTTTTTTCTGCGAAAGAACACCAGCGGCCGACAATAAGAGCTTGCGCTTGACATGCATCTTCGGGCGGTGGGTCCCGATTTCCGAACCAAATCCAGATTCCGGGGACACCATGGCTACCGCAGTTGCAGGAACACCTGTAACACCTTAAATTTTCTATTGGTATTAATTAAGCGACAATACGGATTTGTTGTCTTTTTTAATAAAAGTTTACCAAAATAGTTTTCAAATATTTTATAAAGATTAATGAATATTTTATTAATATTTATCTTGGTCTTGCACACTGTAACAACCGAGTTCAGTTATACCAATTTTTGTTCCGTATTTATTATCTGTGGTATTTTATTGATATATCTTGTTTGGGTGCGAATGGTAGTTTACACTTTTACATTGCATTCGACCGAACCCGCTTGCTTGAACTGGTTGATTCATATTTATAGACTACCCTGGCTGGTTAAATAGACACGTGCATCTCATTGATACTACATATTAACATTTCACCTAACATCGCGTATTTTACATATAATATTTTAGATCACGTAAAATAAATTGAAATTGCATTTCATAGCCTGCATGATACCCCTAACCCCGTGGTAGCGTTCGCACATCGTGTTCTCGTCCCGTTCAGTGAAACGGACGTGTTTGGATAACTACGCGCACGTACGTGCGTCCGTTCTTGGGGGTATACATTTTAGTTACCTAATTATTCATTTTAAAATTTGGAAGCTGCATTTAATTTTCGTATTTTTTTAAATCTAAATTTTAGACCCGACCCGGGCGCATTTTGAAATATTTTATATCCCGCTAAAAATTCCATTATTCAATCTTTTTAAATTTTATTCTGTTATATTTTCAACTGAGAAGATTTTTCAAAACCAATTTTAAATCTTTTAAAAAAATTTCCTAACAAAAATCGAATCCTATCTCTCTCCCATTTTTCCCCACGAGCCAATCAAATTTCCCCTTTTATTTTGCGCCAGACCCACACTCCATCTCTCTCTCTCTCCGAATCTCTCTCTCTCTCTTTCTCTCTCTCCTCACTAGCAGACAAGTTCATCTTTCCTCCCCCCTCTCTCTCTCGCTCTCTCCCTATCTCTCTCCTCTCGCCTCACTTTCTCTCTCCCATCGCGAATCCTGTAGCAATCACGGATCTCGTCACCGCTTCCCCGCTATGCTCACCTCCCTTCATTCTTTTCTTTCTTCTTCTTTTAAAAACCCCAGCCTCCTCTGAGAGAACCCATAAAACTCCTCACTTCCCCACAACCCTAACCCTAAAACTTCATCTCCTCTTCACCCTCACTTCACCGAGCCCCATCTCTTCCTCCTCGCCATCTTCTTCCCCTTCTTCCTCCATTACCGAGCCCTCTCTGCACCGCTGCATACCCACAAACCCACAGAACACCTCACCGCCGGCGATACCCTCGACCTTGCCATCACCATCTCCTTCCTCTTCTCTCCCTATCTCCCCTGTTCTCCTCCCCTTCACCAACCCTGCACCAAGAAACCAACACCAAACCCTAGCTAACCCTAACCGAAACCCTAAATATCAAACCCTTCGCTGGAGTTCCGTTCTTCATCATCGACACCACCACCTCTCTCTCTCTGCGACTCCAGTGCACAATCTTGTAAGCCCTCTTCTCCTTCTCCTTCTTCTTCTTATTCCTCCTCCCTTCTCTTCTCTTCTCTTTTTTTGTCTTTCTTCTTTAATTCTTGTTCACCATTCTTTTAGATTGCCAGAATCCGGTCGTGCCGCCAACGATCCCGACGACCCAGCGAGCGTACCTGACCCGTGTGATTCCCTTGTACGTTGTTTGGATCCGTTCCGTGTACCGTGCGCGCGTCGCAACTTTTCCGCCGACGTGTGACGTTCCGTATACCCGTTTCTTGATCTGTCGAGGCAAGTAAAACTTACTACATGCTATTTATATTATTTTTATACGTATTTAATTGCATACTAAACCTGTAGATTAAATCTAATGTCACATGTTCCATTTTAACATTCGATGTTCCATTATATCATTTTAGATCTAGAACTTGAAACATATCATGTTGCATTTTAGTTTACAATACGTGGTACCCACGTCCATATTTAAATCAGATAGTAATTATTTGCACAGCCCATAGTACCCTTTAATAGTTTATACTCTATTGGACACTCGTTTGCATACATCTAGCCTAACATATATTCAATTGCATCCTTAAATCATTTAATACATATTAATGTGATTTTAACATTCCCTATTCGATAAACTGTATTTAATTAATGTTAGAACTATCCCTTTAACCCAAATCGATAACTGTGCATCCATATGCTTTAATCTGTACTTATTTGCATATAACATCACAATGTTCCATTTTTATTGTTCCATTAGTACCCATACTTGTTTTGTATACCCATGCTTATTTTAGTTTGATTATGAGCACCCACGTGACATGTTGTGCACCCCTAACATGACTTAATACACCTACTACTTGACACGACGTGATACCGTGCACTTCTTGACATGACATGATGCATATATATTATCTGACTTGACCTGATGTACCATGGCTTTTACCTGTTACCTGATCTTGTTACTAATGCCAACAAACCTGACCTGTTGTCCCAATGGACATTTCCTGTTTTCTATCCAGACACATCTATACTTGCTTGATCCTGCGTTGGCATTAGCTCCGGATTTATTAATCCCTGACTTGAACATATATAACTTAGGGGTATGGGGAAATCAATGATGAAACCTGACTTGTAACTCGACAGTTCGCTTACTTATACTGATCAGTTTTAGAGGCTAGGCCAGCCTTGGGATGATGCTGCTGACATCATTCATTTATACATATTTCCTATTTTAGAGGCTAGGCCAGCCTGGGGGTGATGCTGCTGACATCACTCATCGTTACATACTACCTTTTAGTGCCTAGCGGCATGTCTCGGCTTCAGCCCGAGAATCTTCACCATGGTCCCGAGCACGCACGGGATACTATTGAGTTACATCGATGATTCATCAAATTGATTTCAAAGACTTGAGAGTAATTAACCCAGTAGACCAGTTTAAAGCACTCACTGCACAACACCTGTGCCTTACCCTTCACTGTCACTTTTATATTACTGTTATACCTGTTTTACTGTTCATACTCATACCTGCATGTATTGCTACCCCTGTTTATAGTATTGCTTGATATTATGACGCACTGACGTCTGGGTTTTGCATGGCCCAGATTCCTTACCTTTGCTGCAGTCCGAGCAGGAGTATTTCAGTCAGCAGGCTGAGCAGTGAGGACTTGCTAGTAGTTAGTTCATTTTACTTTTGGTATTTTTCATTCCTGATGTGAGCCCGCATTATGGGATGTGCATTCCAGTTCATTCTTGTATTGGATCTTTTGCTTCCGCATTATTTTATTCTAGACTCATTTTATTTTGGCTTATGGACATGTGTTAGATAGTTTATTTTGTTCTTGATATCTCTACAGTCGTAATGTGAATGTGGAAGGATATTTCCTATCCACAGGTAGCATGGTTGGCTATATCATGTGCCTATCTTAGCGTACTCTGGAAAGCGGGGCATGACACACACACATGTGCATGTTAACCTAGGACTAATTTGGGTTAAACCATGCTTAAGTAGCCATGGTATATTAACTCATTCCATTAGGCATAATATGTAGTTAATTAAGGGTATTAGTTTCAAAAATTTAAAAATAAATGGTTTTTCATTTGAATTTGGAGAGAGAGAGAGAGAGGGTTGACTTTGGACTCATCATGAGGCATGGGGGCAAGCATGCCATACAATTAATGATGAGAGAGGGAGGCATGGCTATGTTAAACTCACACCCCTTTTGTATTTCCCTCACTCACACACTCATACCCTCATTCCCTCTCATTCTCATTATTTGTTCATCTCACTTCATCTCCCTCACCCCTCAGCTGAAGCCCTCCCTTCTTCATCACAAAACTCAGCCCAAACTCCCATAAACCCTCACAAATCTTCACTAAACTAATTAGACCCTTCATTAAACTTGATCTAAAGCTCATGGAAAGCTAGGATTTTGAGCAAATATGGATAGGTATGACCTCTAACCTATTATTTAGGTATTAATTTGTTGTGAGTCTGGTTAGTTTCAGTTTAGAACACTAGAAGTTTAGTTTTGTGCTCGATATCATGTTTTAGTGTCTTTTGGTTATATCGATAACCTGCTGTGACCCCGAGTGTTCGCTGTGAAAACAAACAGTGTGGTGGTTTTGTACTCAAGACCCTGAGTGTTCACCTAAAACCCAAACCCTTTCCCACCGGTTTTGGCCGGCGACTTGGGGGCCAAATCCGGCGACCTCGGCCCTGTAGGGGATTGGGGGGTTATATTTTCTAGGGTAGCTGTTTGAAGTGGTTTTGTGATGTTTGGTACTACTAGATTTTTATGTAATGACTATAGGTGAAATCTAGGAACATTGGTGAGTGTTTACATGACCTTGGTGACACGTTTCCTGACCTGAGCTATAGATTTGAACCCGATGCACGAACTTAGGATTTGTTTCGTATCGATTTTGTGACTTTTAGTGTGCCTATAGTGAATCTGGGATGACCTGGGGAATTTATGAGTTTGGAAAACAAGTCCAGAGGCCTAATTGAACCACTAGGAACCCACTATACGAAGACGAACCCATTCTGAGCCTTGGGGGCCGAGCTCGCCGGAAATTGAGGGCCCCATGTAGGTGTTTAGTGTCTAAGTTAATCTAGTAGCTCTTTAACTCCATGTACTTCACCCTGTACCTGTTTGTTTAACTCCTATTGGCCTGAGTCAAAATCTGGGAGCGCCTTGGTGTGATTTTTGGGCATGTTTTCCGTATTTGAAATGATGAGTTTTGATATTTGGTTTTGTTTTTGGCTGTTGGATGTTCGTACATCAACGACAAGGGATAATTGGTTAATTTTGCATGCGTGGCCTATAGGTTCTAACCTATAGGCGATCCGTGTGCCATTTTGGTTTCCAGATTCGATTTTAATAGCGTTGCGATATGTGTTGTTATTATAGATACCTTCGCGTGGATTCCGAGACGATGGGGCATGGCGTCATCAACTTCGGCAAGCAATGACCACGGTGAGTAGATCTATATCTACGGGGGAAGTCGGGTGGATGGCGTATAGCACCCCCGCAAAGTTTTGTTGGAAACCGATTTGTAGAATATGGTTAGGAAAACCTAGATTAGGAAACTAGGGTTAGAGTTAAAAAATTGTTAGTGAAACCATATTATAAACTAAAGGATAGTTAGAAGTGTTTTGATATGACTAGTATGTGGTGACGGAAATTGAGGATGATGTTTGACGATATTGCCATTTAGGGTACTATAGGACTAGATAGCCGACGTAGATGGGTCATCCGAACCATACCTATTTCCAAACCGAAGAATCGTATGCATCTTTTAAACAGATATCTTGAGGGAAGTTACGGATTTTCAAGCGATATCTTTTCCTTAAAAACACCGTAACCCTTACTTTCAAAACTACGATCCGTGTCTTTCAAAAACCGTTTGTATGGTTCGGGTGTGTATGTTAGATTAGATACTTATGCTTATAGTAAAGGTAGAATGTTTTTGTAAAATTGACTTGATGAGGGATATAAATGCGATGAAAAGAATATATGACGTGATATGATGTTTTGGTAATATGTTGGTATACGGATGCGAGTCGATTGAGATGATTGATACCCTGCTGGTCCCCTGATATGAGATTGTTGCGGATGTGACCTGGGACAAAAGTATATAGAGATATTTATATATGTTGTGAATCGTGATTGTTAGCCGTACGTGATGTTAGGTCCGTACCCTCCTCGTCTTATAGGTTGATAGGATCC
Source organism: Agapanthus africanus (assembly GCA_030015575.1). Lineage (NCBI taxonomy): Eukaryota > Viridiplantae > Streptophyta > Magnoliopsida > Asparagales > Amaryllidaceae > Agapanthus > Agapanthus africanus. The sequence goes on along the minus strand of JASDDO010000019.1, from coordinate 184,872,811 downwards.
CTGATAGCTTAATGCCGCCGTACAATGATTTTACGTGCGTGATGAGTTTGACTTGATGATTGATCCTTACCCTTGACTAGAGGTTTCCGTATGATGGATTATACCGTACACGATATTGTGAGGCTGGATGCCGATTGATTGATTCACCAACTCGATCATGTTAGATATGTATACCTTATAGCTTTTAGCTGACGATTTACCTTATGATGCATTCATGTTATTCGCGTTGCATTACTTATACATGTGCTAGGACACTTACACCATTATCGATGATGCATATGTTACACGTACACAGATTCGCCGGCTCACACACTTCATCATCGATAATTGCCATGTCACTACACAGTAGGGTTGCTGCATCATGACATACACATTGTACACCATACTTGCGCACATACATATTGTACACTCATACTTGCGTACATACCCACTTGTTCATCCATATTGGCGCACATACATATCTTGTGCATTCATGCCTACGTACATACACATTTGCACATACATAGAGGATGCCGGCTTTGATTTTTGGGAGAATTGGGGACCACATGTTATATTTTAAAAACTGGATCCATTTAAAAGAGCGGTTTTCCCTTAATATGTCATATCACTGTTCCATATTGCATGAAATTCGGATATGCTTACATTTCTGTTATATATCGCATACATCATGCTTTATGATTACACGCATTGAGATATGTTGTTTTCATGAGATTTCTGGATTTGAGAACCGTGGCTATTTCAAAAGAAAATATGTACTGTTTTAAAAATCCGGTTTCTCTTGATATGATATTTCAGTGCGTCCACCATGCGTTTTCTCGGTTCTGAGACGTATGGAATATGAAACCCGATTCGAGGATTTGGATGAGGCCGATTGCGGGTACATGGTGGACCCGGTATGGTACCCCGGGGCGAGAACGGATTTGCTGTGCAGTAGACGGTGAGCCTGGCAGAGGGACCACTACCTACCGGTGATTGGTTGGGCTCGGCGGATATCTAGAGGATACTGACCGGAGTCGAGAGATGATACGGGACGACCCGTACTGCCGGGGCCGAGGGCCGATTCCGCAGACGGAGCCCGTGGGCCGATACGGACTGACGGAGCCCGATATATGAGGATTTACGTGCCGATGCTGGGCACGGTTTTCATAATGTTTCCGAGTGTCGATGCTAGGCACTCAGGTTCCATGATTTTGATGTGTCGCGAGGGACACACGTTGATTTATATCCTCATATTTTCATGCATACCTACATTGATTATATGAGTGGAAGAGATCCACATGCATACATACAGTGATTGTATGGGTGGATGAGATCCACATGCATACATACATTGATTATATGGTTGGACGAGATCCACATGCATACATACATTGATTTTATTGTTGGATGATATCCACATGCTGATTGACATTGATATTAGTGTTGGCACATATACAGACCGGTCACCCTAGATATCATAGTATTACCTTTATGATATAGTTGACCTAGAAGTCATTGTTTATTCGATTTCTACTTGTAGATGTTTTTTTCTACTCACGAGTTGGCAACTCACCCCCGTTGTGCCACAGTTCTTGCAGGTTGACCGTATGGATCAGTAGCGGCATCGCTGGCACATAGCTTCATTTGGGTGTTTTGCATTGGTAGGTGGGGCATTTGTATCGTACCCACTCTTGTATTTATATTTCACATTGTATCTAGTCAACTCCATCAATCGAATTGTAGCTGTCATAGAAGCGGGGTCATTTGTGAACACCGAAAGCACCGAGCACGTGCATCTCGATCCACGACGTGAAGTAGCGCAACGGAAGATGTACGGGATTTACCCCTCGCTGAGTAGTGTCTGCCGCTAATCTCAGGCCATGATATAGATGAGCAAGCCCTGCGATCCCAACGGCCACACATGTCCCTGCAATCAAGCGGTGGGCCAGATAAAAGACGGACGGCCTCATATAGCGAGGATGCGTCGGAAGCACAAACCAATTCAACCACAGGTTGATGAACCCCAGAAAGAACATTTCTCCGTCGACATCTGGAGCAGCGAGCTCTGCGAAAGGGATGACCGGAACGTCTGGAATGAAGTAATTCTTCCAATCCGCCTCTGCCGTCAGAAAGTTATCCAAACCAAAACCGAATAGGTCATCAAGCTTAGCGAATTCCGCGGCTTGTTTTGACAAGACTTCTGGGCGAAGAAAGCGGGCAATGAAATCTGCAAAGCCGACCCCGTGCCCTCCAGTCTCTAAGAACAAACTCTCATAAATGTTCAATACCTTGATGAGGCTCGAGAATCGGTTTTGAACGACATTCTCCGGAGTAAAGCCCGTCACCACTATGGTGGAAAAAATATACTCATCAGGGGGAAGTATCTCCTCGTAATATTTCCCTCTGACGGGTAAGCCGGAAATTTCCGCAAACTCCTCCAAGGAAATTGTGACCTCCCGGTCCGATAGAAGAAATGTGTGGATTGGGATGTTCCACTATTCCAGAAAAGCCTTGACCCACCACACATAAGGCGCAGGATATTGAAAAGGGGGCGCATAGATTACAGGATACAGCCCGAGCTTCAGCAGCGGCGGCTTCTTGGCCAACAGGATATACCGATCCCACTGCAGGTAGCCGGCTGAATGGCGAGGAGTCGACCCTATCATATAGACTTGCCCCCAAGGGCGTGACTCGCCTTGGCATATGCGCCACCCCAAAATGTACAAAGTCATCGGTAGTTATACAGGTATTGATGCCATAGAGGGTTGAAGACGACCCTCCGAGATCTAGTTGACCTCTTCTACGGCATAAGTCACTTGAGGCAAATCAGCGTAATGAATCGCTGAAATTGGCTCTGAGGACGCTGCACAAGAAAAACCGCGCCGACCCCGAATGATCTGATTATACCACGACCCCCACAGGTGAAGAGATTTCTGCTCCGTGTCATGATCTTTAAGAAGCGCGAAGACTTCTCGATCTATAATACCCCAGAGCAATGCGGTCTGAAGACATCATGGTGATCTGATCTGTCCACACTCAGTGCGGTTTGTTGCGGACATCTTGGTGATCTGAGTGAGGGAGCCATTTCAGAATAATAGGATCGGGTCCCTAAAGCACATTCCGAAAGAGGACCGAACTGCATTATAAATATAATGATACCACCATCAATTACAGAGGCACCTTTTAAGTGAACCGGAACTATAGGAGCTTGAGAACTCCATAGTTAAGCGTGTTCAAGCTAGGGAAGTCATGAAGTGGCCCCCCTGGTCGGGTCCGGTTCGCTCTAAAGGGAAAAACCGTGCGGTTTCGGCCAAAGCGGACAATACCATCTGTACTGGGGCGTGGGGCGTTACATTTATGGTGGTCCATCCAGGTTCCTCAATAGTAGGTTTGTGGTTCGAGGACGAACTATTGTTCTTAGATTGGGGGAATGTAATACCCCAAAGCAGTGCGGTCTTAAGATATCATGGTGATCTGCTTTGTCCACACTCAGTGAGATCTATTGCGGACATCTTGGTGATCTAAGTGAAGGAGCCATTTCAGAACAATAGGATCGGGTCCCTAAAGCACATTCCGAAAGAGGACCGAACTGCATTATAAATATAATGATACCACCCTCAATTACAGAGGCGCCTTTTAAGTGAACCGAAACTACAGGAGCTTGAGAACTCAGTAATTAAGCGTGCTCGGGCCAGGGAAGTCTTGGGATGGGTGGCCTCCTGGGAAGTGGCCCCTGGTCGGGTCCGGTTCGCTCTAAAGGGAAAAACCATGTGGTTTCGGCCAAAGCGGACAATACCATCTGTACTGGGGCGTGGGGCGTTATACGATCCACGGACGCGTCAGCAAAGGCGCTCTCTAAACGTACGAAAGGGATGGAAGAGTCGAAGGCCATTGCACTTGCACAAAAGGAGAAGGTTCAGCTATTGACGTTATGTTCAGAACTTTAACGTTCTTTTATACTTAAAAAAATTGTACTGCATGGCAGTGGGACAAAAGGGGGCCCACAAAATTAAAGTGACGCCCCATCATTGATAGGGCAGTCACTCATTAAGAATAGAATACTAAAAGAATTCTCATTTAATGAGAAATATCATTGGAATAAGGAGTTAAACTCCCTCGAGAGCTGTGCTCTGCAAACAGATTTCACATCTGTCAGAAAATTAAGGAGGGAATAAAATTCCCCAAAATTTCATTGAGCCGTGCTCTGTAAAACAATGTGGTAATCTACCAGAACCCTCAAAAGCAAAGCTTTTTAACAGGGTAAAACCCCAAGATCTTTAAGATCTGCAAGAAAAATCCTAAAAACTCTAAAAGTTCTTCATGAAAGATGAGCAAAGCTCTGATTAACGGGTTAAGAAACCCTTAAAGTACATTTTTTAAGATCTACGATCTAAGAAGAGCAAAGCTCTGTTAATGGGTTCGATTGTAATCCTTACCAAATTTTTGGCAAAGTTCAAACACTAAAAGAATTTTCTTAGGCAGAGATCTAAGCTCTGGAAAGAGAATTATATTCTCAGAAAGAAGAAGGCAAGAGAAGATGAACAACAGTCATCTCAAGGGCCAAAAGCCCTACTTATAGGCACAAAGAGACGGTTCCACTTCTGAGAAGATCCAACGGTGGAAAAGATGCCACCGCTGCACTTACGTGTGAGTCACGTGAGCATGGCAGTGGGGGGGATTTGTTTCCCCAATAAAAGATCAAAACTCTTTTCAAAAATTAAGAGGCAACGCCTTACGTGTTTGCCATAAGGGTGCCAGCGCCAGGGTTAAAAAAACTCTTAAAAGAGGAAGGCTCTGTTCAAAACTCAAGAGGCAGCGCCTCACGTGTTTGCCACGAGAGCACCAGCGCCAGAGTTAAAAACTCTTATTGGCGCCGCACGTGCACAGCACGTGAGCACCGGCACCTGGTATAATTAAATTCTACTCTCTGTTAAACGGAGATGATAAATCATCATAATGCAGAATTAAATTATGTTGAGGAAATATTCTTCAAATCTTTCTAAACAAGAAAGATTACTCTCTGTAAAACAAAGTACCGTTGGACTAAAAATCCAATAGTGATTAAAGAATCACCGAGCTACAGAATAAATTCTATATGGGAAAATAATTCCCTAAGCTTGTTAAAAACAAGAAAAATATCTTCTGTAAAACAGAAGTCCTTGGATCAAATATCCAACGGTGGGTAAAATCCCCGAATGAATTAGGATCTTTCAATGAGAGATTTGTTCAACTAATCAATAGACCTGCCACTACTATATAAAGGACCCAAGACTTCAAGTCTGAAAAAGAAGAACCCCCCCTAAACTTTGGAAAAAAAAGAGAACGCTTTGAAAGAACAGAGAATTAAATTCTCGAGGAAGAAGAACTCTCTTCTTGGAAATTTTAGGTAAACAAAAGTAGATAAAAATCCTATGGATCATTCAAAAAAAGAAAGATACAAATAAATAGTGCTTAGCACTCAGTGGCTTCCGCTTAGCGCCCCCTCATGTGACCCTCACGTGGGCACTACAAAATAAAGAGTGCTTAGCACTCAGTGGCTGGCGCTCAGCGCCCAGCGCCTCACTTGGGCGCTACAAACTAAAAAATGCTTAGCATTCAGCGGCTGGCGCTTAGCACCCAGCGCCTCACGTACCCCTCACATGGGCGCTACAAAATAAGGAGTGCTTAGAGCTCAGTGGTGCGGTGCCCAGCATCCTATGTGACCCTCATGTGGGCGCCACAGAACATAAAAGTGCTTGACACTCATCATTCAGCGCCTAGCGCCTCACGTGCTTCACACGTGGACGCCATAAAGAGTGCTCAGCACTTCATATAGACACAAAAGAAAAGATAGAGAGTAAAGTGTAAGCATCAGAACTCACATAAGTGCTCAACACTTTTTGCAAGAAAAGGGGACTGAGCCCAAACCAGTGCTTAGCACTTCTTTCAAATAAAAGAAAATTGAGTGGGTCAAGCCCAAGTTACCTAAGTCCCTAATTCAGATCAATTAAGCCCATGGGTTTATTGTTTCCCAAACATGACTCATGATATCCAAAATGATGTTCATCCCATATTTTCTAAGTTAATCTTAGTCCCCCAAAAATGGCTAACGATTCTTAGATGGTCCACCATGATCTCTTCCCTCAGACACGGGAATTGGTTCAAGGATACATCCCTCCATACCTCTGATGCATGATGTTGTAATTCCTCAACGTCTTCAGAGAGGCGGCGAGTCCCGACATCCAACTGCTTTTAGGTGTACTTTCCAAGCTGACGTGCACACCTTAAACCAAATCACACCCCAATTGGGTGTATCCCACATCATCGCCGTACATCCCGTTACAAATACACGGGTATAAAATAGTGATCTACGGACCGTAACGTCCTCAAACTATTACGGACCGTAACGTCCTTAAACTAAAATCTCACATCAAAAATGGTGATCTACGGACCGTAACGTCCTCAAACTACTACGGACCATAACGTCCTCAAACTACAACCCTCACCTCAAAAATGGTGATCTACGGACCGAAATGTCCTTAAATTACCAACGGACCGTAACGTCCTTAGAGCCCAAATACTCTTTTATTGGATCTGAATGATCCTAAAACCACGTTAAGTAGATTTTGGTTTCAAATTGGACTAACGTATCCTTAACAAAAAATTTAAGGCTATCTTAATCTCAAACGAGATTAATGATCCTTAAATCAACCTAAACCCAAATATAAGCTATACGGATTTGGACTAATCCACGCTCTACGGGCGACAACATAAATTAGTCTCCGTATTCAATCCACGGGCTACCAAAAATAAAATAAAAACACACGACACAAAGTGAACTTCTGGAGCAGGAGAAAGTGGTTATCGTGATGCGGTAACGCAATTAACTGCAGGGGCTTGCGTCTGCAGGGAAGAGCGTCCCCACAATCAAAAAACCCTTCGCAAACGAGGGGGAATCTGACGAAATCTGCTACAACGGCCACATCCGCCCAAACCTCCGATACATGGTGACATAAATCAACTTGGAATCTTCGGAGAGGTGGACGGATAAACCCAAAAAATATCTGCCCCCAAATTCAGGCAAGACGATCCATCCCGATTTCGTCTCTGTTTTCGGCGGTGAACAAGGACGTCAGTCTTCAATAGGCTGGCACCAACAGCAGCCCCTCACCAAAGCTGGGGGCACGAAGAAGCCGCTTCCAAAACTGAGACGGTCCCGTCTGCAAGGCACGCTCGACGTCGTCAATGGCGCCGAGTGAGAAAAGCTGGGGACAACTCCCCCTCTGGACATACTCCACCAGCTCCAACGGTGGAAGTTGACGTTGTTGTTCTAACAAGGAACATCTTTGATCTGCTTAGGAGGGTACAAAAGAAATCTCCAATGGCGATGCTAAAGGAATCGTCGCCGCCCATAGAAACCACAGTGCAGGTAAAGACGGAGCGCCACCATCAACGGCTCTCCTCCCCAATTCATAGAGTCTGGCGGAAAGTCCAAGACCCTGTGATCAACAAAGATTACTCTCGTCGACCAAAGAAATCGAAGGCACAGCAAGAGGAAGACCATCCTTCCACTACACAGCGAGGGACTTCTTCCACACGGGTGCATGTTACAACGGCTCCTTCAACTTCGACCTCACACAAAAGGAGGAGGCCGAAGAAAATCCCACTGCCTGCGGCAAATTTCAAAGGCGATGGACCCAAACGCCCCAAGGCTGGGGGCATTATCATGCATACAGTTTACATGGCTTCCGGAAAAGAAATAAGCCGTGCTTCCGTAAGTCACCGACCGCAAACTCGGTCACTAACAAAAGCTCAGGAGCAACAATAAAAGCTCCAGGAGATGTTCACCAAAATGACAACACTTATCAGGCAGAAAGAAAGTCCGGAACTAGCAGCCAAACAGCGCCAAGAGCAGGAGACCGATACAGAGTTCCTGTGAAGGGTGCTTGAAATAAAAGACAAGGAAGCCGCAGAGCAGGCTGCTAACATAAAACAGATGGCTCTCTTGTTTCAGGACATGGTTGGAATGATGATCCAGCCAGAACCCTCAGCCGAAGATCCGCCGATAATCATCGAAGATGACAGAGGGGAAACATCAGACCCTCTTCCGGCCTTATCAGTGGCCAACGAGTAAACGATCTCTAAGGATGCTCTTGATGATTACATCGCTCAACAAATACGAGCTCATCAAGCAAATGAAGAAGGCGGCCAAACAGTCAGAACTGGGATACCGTACCCAGGCTGGTATGACCAAATAAGGTATCCGCCAGGATATACAATCCCCAAGTTCCATATGTACAAGGCAGCCTGTCAGAGATAGCCTTTGAATGGTAATCGGAGCTCTCAAATGACTCCGTGAGGACATTCACAGAGATGGAGCCGCTTTTCACACAGCGGTTCGCCAGCACAAGCGAGCGCACCCCGATCACGGCATTAAGCAATGCCAGAATGAAGCCAGGAGAAACCTGGGTCCAATATGCGATCCGATAGAGGAACCTATGGTCTAAGTGCGAACAACGCATCGAAAAATCCTCCACCGTGAGCATGTTCATCGGGACCCTAGATCCTCAAACGACTGTGTCCCAGTTCATGGTATTCTTCAAACCAACTACCTTCCAGGCTCTAATCGACAAATTGGCCTAAATGGACCAGATGGGCCATGGGCCTTCCTCCTTAAATAAGGACCCACGAAACGCCAAGGGTAAAGGGAAAGCGGCCTCAGTCGCCAACACTCAACAACAACCGAGCGACCCAAAACCGGCGGTTCGCCAAAACAATACACATCCACGCCTATCCCTGGAAGAAAGGCTACGATGCGCTTACTCGTTTCCCCACAATAAAACGAGGAGACTATTTGAGTTTGCAATGCGTAACAAACTCATCACATTGCCAGACCCACGGCGTCCACCGCAACCCGGCGACGTCAACAACCCCAACTACTGCTCCTATCACAGAATGGTGAGCCACCAAATTAAGGATTGCTACGTCTTCAAGAACTGGGTCGAGGACCAATATCAACAGGGAAAGTTCACACTGTCTGAGAACTGAAGGGTGAACCCACCACAGAAGCACACTCCCAAAAAAATGGATACGCCGGGGGCATCATGCTCGGTTGTGGAAGAAACTCCATGGGAAGTCGTTCTTTCAGCAAAAACCAAAATAATGTTGAAGGATCTACAGGCATGTACAGCAGTCGGGTGGAAAAGCCCACTTGAACCTAAAATTATCGAAGGGATGCTGAAACCGCGTCCCATACCGAAAGTTGTTGACAAAAGGCAAAATCCCCAAGTTGAGCCTTCAAAGTCTTCAAAGAAAAAAAAGAAGACCAAAAAGCCTGTGCAGCCTGCCAAGTATGACGAAAAATGCACAGACCTACAAAAGTACATCGACACACTAGAGAAGTACAACCAGAAGACATGGACACCGGTCACCCTCGAAGAGTTCCTCAAGTATATTCTTGAGAACAAAGATAGTGACAACGATGAGGAAAATGACTCATCAGAAGAAACCGAAGACTATATAGCAAGTTGCCACGTAGTCTCCCATTCATCGTTAAATGGCGAAGAAGTTCCCTCAGCGTCAGAAAACAGCGCAGAGGAACTGGGGGCAGGATCGGCGCTAAAATCCCCGGAACTGCCAGAAGACCCGATCGATAGGGTGTTAAACGAAACCTTTCAAAAAAAGTAAAGCTGACGGAGAACGCGAAACAACCATGTACAAAAAGGCTAAGCGTCAGCGTCATGATGAAGAAGCAGCGGCAAGGATGAGTCGTAAAGTACTCTGACCAAACCGAAGCACACCTGCGACAAATAAGAACAGGATCAAGGCATAAAACGGTTCGCCAAAGTCCTGTCAATGGGAATGAAGCTGGCACTTCTCATAGGAAACACTCCCGGGGTCATATGCCTCGACGGAGAGGATTCATATCCAAACTACTGCCTATCATCGGAGGGCCACCCACCCTACTGAAGAATGCAGTACCTTCAAAAAATGGTGGTAAGGATACGTTTCCCATCAAAAACACTTCAAGAGGATGAAGTACGAAGCTCGTCGACCGCAAAAAAGTGTGACAGATGCGCATGAAAAAACGACTGGCAACTGTCATATGGTTGATACTAGTCCGGAAGGGGAAAAGCCCCAGGTGCTTACCTTCGGGTGCGATTCTGAGGATGAAATAACCCTCAGCCCTCTCTTCAAGGACTCCACCTCCGAAAAAGAAGAGGAGGAGAAGAACTGGGAGTACATTCAGCTGCATAACCGCACGCTACCTGAGAAGAACCTCGAACCTACAAACAAAGGTTCGAGTAAAAGAGACAAAAGGAAAGAAAAAATCCCTGAGGAAATTGCCCTTGATGATGGAGTTGTTAAAGAGATCGCAGCCAGGGACCCGTCTAGGAAAAACAAGGTGGATTACAACGTCCTGGAACATCTGACGAAAATACCCTCACAACTGAGCATATTGGATGCTCTCCTCTTGTCCAAAGAAGCACGAGAGTCTCTGAGCAAGACATTACAAAAGCACGATCAGTTCCAAGCTTTCCTCGCAGAAGAGAAGATGAAGGATGAGCTGGCGGAGGTTCACAAAGCAGACATTACATTCATCGATGAAGACCTCCTCCTCGGTACGTGCAAGCATAACCGCCCGTTATACGTCACCGGGTACTGCCACAATATCAAGATAAAGAAAATCCTTGTCGACAACGAATCCTCCGTCAACCTTCTCAACGTGAAAGTGCTGAAGGAGATTTGCATGAACGCTCAGCACTTGGCCCGAGACAAAATTACCATCTCCAGGTTTGACTCACAGTCGTCACGGACGCTTGGGTCTGTAATACTGACGTTACGCTTTGGGTTGCTCATCACTGACATTAAATTTCACGTCATTGACACCAAGACTTGCTATAACGCCCTGCTCAGTAGGCCTTGGTTACACGAATATAACGTCATCCCTTCTACACAACATCAGTGTATGAAGTATTTCAAAGACGTCTCGGAATACACCGTCACGGGAGAGCTAAACCCGTTCTCCACAAACTAGGTTCGGAAATATGAAGATGCAAAGTACTTCCTACCAGACTTCGAAGATACAGAAAGGTGTCATAAGCCGGAGGATAAACATAAGTCTATCGCCACTATCCCGATCTTTGGGAGCGATTCCGAGGAAGATGAAGAAATTGTCAACTCGGGGAAGCCCCAGAAAGAAAACAACAGGCCTGGACCATCTACTCCTATTCTGGTCTTTGGCAGCGACTCTGAGGACGAGGCCAACGCAGTGTTCTCAATCCGCCTGTCAGTGCAAACCCTCAACAAAGCAGATTATAATCTGTAAATCACAATGGCTCCGCCTCGGCATTACAAGGAACTTGATGCGCTCCATACATACAGCGTACAAGAACTACAGACTTTATACATCCCTCCTAGGCGAAGAGGTGAAAAGGCGGTCCTCTTCTACCAATCTACGAAGACCAAAGTAGAAAAAGAAGTCTGGCACGGTGCCGACTTTGCACTCATAGGCTTCAGCTAATCTGTATGCCAAGATACTACGCTGAGGGATTGAAAAGGCTGTTAAGATGCCAAAGTGTACCCCTCGAACAAACTGTTCGGTGAGACCAATTCTACAAAAATATTTGGGAAGATGGAAACAACCGAGTTTGAATATGTTCGGTCCAGGAAACGGGAGCAGTTCCACACCTGCCGCGTCATAAACAGCTCCAGAGAAGAGGAAAATGCTCTTCCAAATGGCCGTGACATTAAAACAGAGCGAAATCCCGCTCTAAGAACGTTAAGTTCGTCGCTCGAAGAACAAATAGACAAGCTAATAGAAGAGGCCTATCAAAAGAGTCGAGACAACCACAGTCTTGAAATGGCTATTTATGAAAAAGCCAGGACGCAGCGCCTCAATCAGCAACTTGCGGAGAAAGAAGACTACAATGCCCTTTATCCCCAGCTCGATGTATGTCCTCGCAAAAAAGAAAAATCCCGAAATAAAGGCAAAAACAGGACAAAGAGCGCAAAAAACATTCGCAAACAACAAGGCGGATCTAAGAAGCCGCGCTATCAAGAAAAACTTGATTGAAACCCGTCCTTTATAAAGAAGATAGGTCGGGAATACTCTTTCCCTCAAAAAAGACAAGGAAAATATTCAACCTTGTCATGAAGCACCAAATGGTGGCACTCTCGGAGTCTCAGCACCCCGGAAAAAAAAACGAGGTCCATCACTCGGATTATTGCTCCTATCACCGAGCAATAGGTCATCTCCTTGAAGACTGCTTCACCTTCAAAGACTGGGTCGAAGACCAGTATCAACAAGGCAAGTTCGCTTTATCCGACAGCTGGAGGGTAACCCCACCGCAAAAACATAAGCCAAAGAGAACCTATACCGTGAGGATAGGAACAGCTCAACATCAAGGATGGAAGCGAACCCGTACCTGCCATGTGATAACACTCTCAAAGGAGGAAGGGCACGAGACTATAGATGACCCCTTCAAGTGCTTCGCAAATGAAGACGAGGACGAGGTGATCTCAGAGTTTCCACCAGCACCAAAAGAGCTGGAAGACGGGATACACGCTACGGCGGACAACCTAAGGAAAATTGACTTAGGGACGGAAAACGATCCGAGGCCAACGTTCGTCAGTGAGCTACTATCTAAAAAACAAGTAGACACGTTAAAAGACGTGCTCATGCAATATAAAGACTGCTTCGCATGGAACTATTCCGAAATTCCAGGTCTAGATCTAAAGGTAGCAGTATATAAACTGGCCATATCGCCAGACATAAAGCCAGTCAAATAGGAGCCAAGAAGAATGCGGATCGAACTTGAGATGAGTATAAATGCTGAGGTTAAGAAACTAATCGGCTCCGGCTTCATCCAAGAAGTTCAATACCCTGACTGGATCGCTAACATCGTTCTGGTGATGAAGAAAAATGGGAAGATGTGCATCTACGTGGACTTTCGGGAGCTCAATAAAGCTTGCCCGAAGGATGACTTCACAGTACCTGTTACCGAGCTGATGATCGATAACACGTCTACCCATGAGGTATTCTCCTAAATGGATGGATCTTCAGGATACAACCAAAAAAATGTATCCTGAAGACCAAAAACATAACGCCTTCCGAACTCCGCTGGGCATATTCTGCTATAAGGTGATGCCTTTCGGTTTAAAGAACGTTGGCGCTACCTACCAGAGGGCCATGACGAAGATCTTCGATGACCTCATCCATGATATTGTCGAATGCTACATCGACGACCTTAAGGTGAAGAACAAGTCTTATGAGGAACATTAGGAAAATCTAAATATAGTGTTCCAACGTCTTCGGAAGTATAATCTGAAGATGAATCCTCTTAAATGCGCGTTTGGAGTCTCCTCAGGAAAATTCCTAGGATTCATCATACGGCACCGGGGTATCAAAATTGATCTCTCAAAAATCAAGGCGGTTACGGAAATACCCACGCCAAGGACCATCAAACGGTTGCGATCCCTTCAAGAAAAGCTCGCATATATCCGGCGGTTCATAGCCAACCTCTCCGAAAAATGTCTTCCCTGTAGTCATCTGATGAAGAAGGGGACACCGTTCGTCTGGGATCAAAAGTGCCAAAATGCACTAGATGAAATCAAGCAATATCTGCAAAATCTGCCGGTATTGACCGCTCCGGTTAAGAGAAAACATCCCATCCTATATACAATAGCCCTTGAGAGTTCTCTAGGGGCGCTATGGGCATAAGATAACGATCAAGGAATGGAGAGAGCTCTAAACTATTTGAGTCGAATTCTCCTGGGGACAAAAAACAACTACTCCCCCCATCGAAAAGCATTGCCTTGCACTAATCTTCGCGATAAAGAAGCTCAGACATTACGCCTTGGCACATGAGGTCCGTCTCATATCAAAGGTGGATTCTCTCAAATATATGATGTCAAGGGCCATATGAATAGGAAGGCTTGCTAAATGGGCCCTCCTCCTAATGGAGTTCTCGATAACGTATCGACCTCTCAAAGCAGTGAAAGGCCAGGCCATCGCTGATTTTCTCGCTGAGCATCCGATACCAGCCGACTCCCCCTTAAATTGCGAGTTGTCGGATGAAGATGCGATCGACACAATCAAAGGAGAGAAGGAAGAAAATGATCCCCGATGGGAACTCTACTTCGATGGAGCATCTTCCATGAAGAGGCGAAAGCAAAACACCCCCATAATCAAAGCCGGGGTGGGCCTTATCTTCGTGACTCCATAAGGAAGGATAATGCGTTACGCCCTTTTCTTAATGGAGCCAAGGACTAATAACAAAGTTGAATATGAAGCTTTGATAGCAGGTCTCGAAATCGTTGTCGGCATCGGAATCAAAGACCTCCTCATATATGGAGACTCCCAGCTGATCGTTAGCCAAGTAAATGGTGACTATCAGACATTCAAGCCGGAGCTAATAAAGTAAATGGTTTAATAAAGTGTAGGGTTGTTTTTACTTAAAGAAGTATCACCATCTACTATATATAAAAAAAATATAGCAAACTAGGATTGGTATTCAAATCCCAGTCCAGATTGGTATTCAAAATTTATTTAATTAGTTTGTGATCCACATCATTTGATTCGTTGTTTGAGGCATCAATGTAGGCACAAATATCGGCGACGAGGAACTCGACGAAGAAGAACGAGGGCGGTGGCGGGCTGAGAACGGAGGGCGCGCGGTGGCGACGGAGAGAAAATTGGAGACGCGGGAACGAGAGAATTTTGGGAACGAGAGGGAAAGATATCGAGGCGTATATTGGTATCGATGGGAATATGAAGGTTTCATATTATCATCGAGTATCATATATTGGTTTTAACCTGAATATCTTGAGTCGCTCTCTAATTATGCGTTTGTTGTGCATTCGTGTTGTATGTGTAACATGATTTTAAACCATTGAGATCAAGATTGATAGAACTGATCATCCTACATTGCAATAGCATTCATCGACCAAAAATAGATTGCGGTCTGGATATGGCATATTGGCAGATGTTACCTATATGCATAAATCTTATGTCTAATGACCATAAGATTGTCGGAGACAGTTTTGATGTTTTGTGGGTTTGGTTTTATACTTGGGACAATCCAATGTTGACACACACACATAAATAACAAATTAAAGTAAACTAACTAAGAGGCATGTTTGAGTTTTATACTGGGATCACAAATAGCATGATGGCTGCAAACAGGTTGCTTGAATACTTGCAGACAATCCAATGTTGCCTCGCCATTTCTATAAATTTTAAACTCCCTGGAAAATTATCATCACTTAGGATTACTTTAGGGCCAGTTTGGCTGCTTCTTGGTTGTGATTCAACATTCAGCTTTTTGTTGATTTGGAACTCAGAGAGTGTTGCAAAACAAATCTAAAACTAAATAAACCTCAAACTAGCTACAGAGAAGGCAAACAGCAAACCCCATGAAGTTTGGCTTTCAAGGGTTTTCCCACTAAAATACACTTAGATGCAGCACTTTAAGGAAGCTTGCAGCAATATAAAAACTTTTAGGTAGTTTAGTCAAAAACTGCAGTGCTTCAAGATTGTTTAAGTTTTATGTGTGCTTAAGCTGTCATACAGAAATTATCGTTGCAAAAATGTTCGCAACCCTAGCTTTTCCGGCAACGATACTGGAATACGAGCCTCAGATATGCCAGCTTAGGAATCAAAATAAGAAAGAGATTTGGGGTTATCCTAAGTCCAAAGTCAAACGGGCTCGAGAAATATATAAACCCAAAAAAATGACTGCATAAAGATCTCATAAAGATGAAAAGGATGTTATGCAAGCTCTGAACAAATCTTGAACGGAACTTTCACAAGAATTTACAATACCCGACCAAAATCCAATCCTGAGTTTGATGAAGCTTCAGGCCTTCAACTTCCTCACAGAAAATAGTTAGGGCAAACCCTTTGCAAAACCATAGCTTTCATGCAGAGATGACGCTCAGAACATGCCAGCTTCCAAACATATTGAATAATACATAATCTCCCATACTCTCTCTCTCTCAATCAGACAGTTTATATTTGGATTTGAATTTAGGAAAAGAAATAAGAAGGCTACAAACCAGCTTGCCTCGCCAATCTCATAACTATAAAGCTCATAAAAATGGAAGCTTGAGGGCAAGCCATCATCGCCTCCATTCAATTGAAGCCAAATCATCCACAAAAAATAGAAATAAATATAATAATTGATCGATAGGCAAAATTGCAAGAAACCTATTCAGATTTTTGCATGAAAAAATAAGAGATGTAAATTAAGTAAAAGATTACCAAATGAAATTATCCCATCACTTGAACCCCCTCTCAAGACATTTTAGCAAAAATTCCCCCAGTAATTTTCTTCGGTTTAACCGTTTTATATCATAGAAGAAAGATAAATTTCAAATGTATATACATGCATACACACACACACATCATATACACAGTTTTTGAATGTTGCCAGAATTTCAACGGTAATTCTAGATTTTTCCAAACTCTGAAGGCTTCACAAAAATTTTAAATACAGATAATAATATGATTGAAGAGATCAATCACCAATTTTTTAATGAGGATCAACTGAAACCCCAAACAGAGCAAGCAAATTACAAAGATCCCAAAACCCCGCCTGGCCCAGCCCCAGCCCCAGCCCCCAGCCCCAGCCCCAGCCCCAGCCCCCAGCCCCAGCCCAACCCTAACCCCAGCGTGGCCAGCTAAACCCCAACACCAACCCTAAGGCAAACCCTAACCCCAGCCCCACCCCAGCAGCAGCCGAACCCCAACCCTAACCCTACCCTGACCCCGACCCCGACCGCGACCGCGACCGCGACCCCTACCCAACCCCAACTCGCGCGCAACCCCAGACCCAGCCATGAACCCTAAGCCCAAAATAATCCAAAAATTCTTTAATTTACCTCGAGATTTACTCACCTGAACGGCTGCTGCTGGGCTGGGGCGACGACCTGAACCGCGGTGGCGACGAGAACTGCGGTGGCGACGAAACCGGCGGTGGCGACGAGGAGAACGACGGTGGCGACGACTGCGTGGCGATTTGGGGATTTTTCTCGCGCCAGATCGAGAGAGAGAGAAAGAGAAAGTGAGCGTAGACGATCGGTCTGGGATCTTAATAAACCGATATTTACTTGTCCCTACGGATATACCCGTAGGTCCTTTATTTGCGCCACCGTAGGGGCAAATACCAAATTAAGAATTAATTTTTTAATTCTTGAACGTCAGTGCCCGTAGGGGCAACCATTTAGCCCTACGGAGTAATCCGTAGGGCCAAGTAAAATCTGCCCCAACGGATAACTCCATCCGTAGGGGCAACCCCCTATTTTACTAGTGGCAACAACTGTTGACACAAATCCCTCCTATATCCTGGAGAGTATACCGCGTGCGAAAAACAGCAAGGCGGATGCGTTGGCCAAATTGGTTAAGGAATTAGCCGACGAAGACCTCGATGACGTAAAGATCATCGTGCAAAGTCGTAGGATCCTCGCGTCGACAGGAATATCTTCGGGAGACTTAACAGACCCATCCGATAGAAAAGAAACGACCGAACAAATGACCCTTCAAATAAGGGACAAAGAAAAGGTCAACGATTGGAGGGAAGTCTTCATAGACTACTTCAAATCCTAACGAACGCCCAAAAACATGGTGTCTCGACATCAGCTCATGAAACGAGCTCTGTCCTTCACCTTCGTCAATGATACTCTATATAAGAGATCATTCGGCTGTCTTGGCTAAGATACCTAGGGCCAAAGGAAGTAAAGAAAGTCGTTCAAGAAATTCATGATGGACTCTGCAGTTCTCACCAAGCTGGGCCAAAGATGAAGCTGAAGATCAAAAGAATGGGTTACTATTGGCCCACAATGATTTGGGACTACTTCGAATATGCGAAGCAGTGTCACTCGTGCCAAATTCACGGGGACTTCATCCACCAGCATCCAAACCCGCTACACCCAATAGTGGCTAGCTGGCCGTTCGAAATGTGGGGAAACGATATAATTAGCCCCATTGAACTAGTATCGTCCAAAGGACATCGGTTCATACTGGCAATGACCGACTACTTTTCTAAGTGGGCAGAAGCAGTACTACTAAGGGAGATGAAGATGGAGAATATCCTCTATTTCTTCAGGACACATGTCATCTATCGGTTCAGCACTCCGCGACGAATTATCTCGGATAATGGGCCAGCTTATAGAAGCCATAAAATCAGCCGCTTCGCACAACAGCATAAAATAGATTGGAGATAATCTTTAGTCTATGATCCTCGGACCAATGGTCTAGCTGAAGCTTTCAACAAGACCCTGACGAAGATTATAAAGGAAACGGTGTCCAGAAACAAGAGAGACTAGCACGAAAGGTTGCATGAAGCTCTCTGGGCATACCGAACAACGTTCAAAACAGCGACGAATACAACACCATACGCGTTGGTATTCGGCACGGAAGCAGTGCTTCCCCAGGGAATAGCACTCCCCTCTCTAAGAGTAGAGGTTCGATACGAGCTAAAAGATGAAGAAAATACTCATCTTCGGCTGGAAGAGCTCGATACCCTTGACGAAACTCGCCTTATTACTGGGATCCTTAGCATCCTCACTGTGTTTTCTAAGGCATCAAGCATACAATTTTAAAAATCTAAAGTGCTAAGAAACCCATAACCAGGGATCTAACTATAGAATTAGGGTTAGACAAAGCAAGTAAACACCTTTACTCTAAGTGAACAAGGAATACAACCATGTACAACAATGGCCTCTAGGGCATACATACAACTAACAATCTCCCACTTGCACTAAGGCCGGTTGTTGTAGTGTCTCATACCCAACATCCCAAAAGCTCTCAAACTGTATCTGGGGTTTTGGCCTCTGTGAGTGGATCTATTATTTCATTCATCGTCTCAACTCTCCTGACCTCGATCGCCTGGAGATCAACCATCTCTCTGATCAGGTGATACTGCCCAAGAATATGTCTGGATCACTGATATGGCAAAGCCACATCCATTGTCACCACAAAGGTAGGAACCAAGTTCATCTCATGAACATCTTTATCCAGACGACCACTTTGGTAGCATCGTTGGTAGCGATGTATTCACCCTTTATCGTCGAATCTTCCATGATATCTACCTTGGAACTCTTCCAACACACCATCCCTCCACTGAGGGTAAAGAAAAAACCCGCGACTGTCTTACAGTCGACCTTATCACTCTGGAAGCTCGAATCGATAAAGGACTCCACCTGGAGGTCACCGTTACCAAACAGTAAGAACATTTCTTTAGTCCTTCTTAAGTACTTAAGAATATTCTTCACAGCTATCCAGCGTTTCTCCCCAGGATCTGATTGGCACCTACTCACTACACCTAGTGAGTATGGTACATCCTCTTCGATCTTTCTCTATAGATCTTAATCACTGGATGTAGGTGGTATCATCCAGATCTTTTATGGAGAAATATTGTGATAAGAGGAGCTTGACCGAGTGTAGCATAGAAACACCATTTCCTATCAAGAGTATGTCATCCACGTACAATACGAGAAAGACAGCCTTACTCTCTACAACCTTCTTGTATATACAAGATTCATCTACCTTTTTGATGAATTCAAACTCTTTGACTGCCACATCAAAACAGATGTTCCAACTCCGCGATGCCTGCTTTAATCCGTAAATTGATTTAAGCAACTTGCACAACTTTCTGCTGCTCCCACTGTCTACGAAGACCCCTGGCAGTACCATGCATACACTCTCTTCTAAATCACCATTTAGAAAAGCGGTCTTGACATCAATCTGCCAGATTTCGTAGTCATGGTATGCAGCAATGGAAAGTAGGATCCCGATGGACTTAAGAATAACCACTGGAGAAAAGATTTCATCATAATCCACACCAGGTTATTGACGAAAACCTTTTGCTTCAAGTCTAGCTTTGAAAGTCTCAACTTTTCCATCTACACCAAGAATATTCTCAAGATCCACTTGCTCTTGATGGGTTTTATCTCTTCAGGTGCAACTTCCAAAGTCATACTTTGTTGGTGTACATGGATTCCATCTCAGATCGTATAGCATCCAGCCATTTCACAGAGTCCCCACTTGTGAAGGCCTGCTCGAAACTAGTTGGATCATCATCTTCCATGATACAATCCTCGCTCCCACTGTCATTGAGAAAACCGTAGTATCTCTCAGGCGGATGAGGAACCCTACTAGATCTGCGGAGTGGCTAAGGTTCGTCGGGAACTATTGAATTCTTTGGTTCTACCAAATCATCAGCTGTAGTTTACGTAGCTGGAACTCCTTCCAGTTCTATCTCATGACCACAAATTTCTTTCTCAAGAAATTCCACTTCTAAAAAGGTGGCATGCCGAGAAACAAAACACATTTTGCTCCTCAGTGTGGTAGAAGATATACCCTTGCAAATGTTTAGGATATCCAACAAACTTACATAGAACTGACCTTGCCTCGAGTTTGTCCGGATTTTGCTTTTTAACATAGACCGGACAACCCCATATCTTAACTCGTTTAAGAGACGGTCTCTTCCCATTCCATATCTTATATAGAGTGGTAGGCACTGATTTGGTCGGAACCCTATTCAATATGTATGCATCTTCTCAAGCGCATAACCCCAAAAGGAAATAAGTAACTCAGCAATACTCATCATAAAGCGCACCATATCTAATAGGGCACGATTCCTCCGCTCCGATACACCGTTGTGCTGTGGTGTATACGGAGGAGTAAGCTGAGAGATAATCCCATTCTCTTTTAAATAGTCATGGAATTCCGTGCCCAAGTATTCTCCTCTCCGATCAGATCGAAGGATTTTAATACTTTTACCTGTTTGGTTCTCTACTTCGCACTTATATTCTTTGAATTTCTCAAAAGCTTCAGACTTGTGTTTCAACAGGAATACATGTCCAAATTTTGAGAGATCATCGGTGAATGTAATGAAGTACGAGGAACCACTCTTGACATGTATAGACATGGGACCGCATACATCACTATGTATCAGTCCCAAGAGTTCAATAGTTCTTTCTCCGTGTCCAATAAATGGAGTTTTGGTCATTTCACCTTTGAGACATGACTGGAAAGTTTCATATGATGTAAATTTAAACTAATTTAAATATCCATCTTTATGCAACTTAGCTAGTCGTGTCGCATTAATATGACCTAGTCTATAATACCACAAGAAAGATTCGTTCATTTCTGAACTCTTCCTCTTTTGTGTGTTCTGTACGTTAAGAACTGTAGTTTGATTTAGAATGTATATGCCATTATATAACGTGCCTAATCTAATCAACTTTTGATTTAGGAAAATATTCATAACATTATCCTTCAATACAAAATTATATCCTTCTTTACTTAATAAAGAAACTGATATAATATTGCATATCAGGTTGGGTATGTAATAACATTCGTTCAGAATCAATGTATTACCAGTTGGTAATACAAGGTGATATTCGCCAACTGCTTTAACTGCAGCATTTGAACCATTCCCTACTTCTAGAGAATGATCACCCTTTCTCAGTTGTCTACCTTTCTTTAGCCCATGTAATATATTACATATGTGGGATCCTGATCCGGTATCTAATACCCAGGACGTAGATTATACCGAGAAACAGCTCTACGTAACGAACACACCCGAATAAGATGCATCAACATGCTTATTTCTCGTTTGGGTGGCGTGGGAATCCGGATGTTCCCCTATTTACTGCTCGGACAGATAACAATTATAAGATAGAGTGGAACCAATGTTTCTTAGCCCAGTATAACAAGCAGGTTCGGTCAATACATCCATATTATTATCTTGATTAAGGCATGTCACGGTCGCTGCCTGGAGAGAGAGAGAATAAAACACTCGCGTATGCTCTTGAAAAATTAGATTGGTTTATTATTTTATCTAATCAGGATGGCTCCAGCTGTTTTTATCAAATCTTCCTTCAAACCCTAAAAGGTAAGACTAGCCGGGATTAATTACACCCTATAAGTTCGCCGATTTTTCAGCCAGAACAGTGTCGGTACTTTGAGGGAGGTTCCCCGTACTTTCGCATGGACCTAATTAAAATAAACCTCATTTTCCCATAGGCATAACCACATTAACACCTTTCTAGACACCTAGTTGATTGGCTAATTGTAAAGTGCAAAACTCTCTCAGGAGTAACTCTTACTCGCAGTGGATATTGGGGTCCAACTATCATATAGAAGGTATGCAATCTCATTGCAAATTTCAACACTTGAAATTCCCGATAATATTTTGCCCCTAACGTCCTATGACCTTGACAAAGGCCAACAAACCATAGGACGCTAGTCAAGTTCAACCCGTCATTTCCTGATTGAATTAAACCCACCCGTAAGACCCTTGACGAAGGCCAACAAGGTCATACGACTACCCTATTCCGATCGCATCACATGCTTTGCAGATAAGCACTAATCAGCTACCGCACACTACGCCTTGACAAAGGCCAACAAACGCAGCACGAATACTAAATAGAACTTATCTGAAATGACGGAGGGCTACGACAGGTTTTTAAGAAAACCTTTTGCGTAATGAACTTGATATCGTTGTAGAATCGAGTGATTTTGAAAATGAGTGTTTTTTAGGTTTTTACTAGTTTCGCTAAAGAGGTCACTCCCGGTGAAGAGATCTCGGCTCTTTCCTCATCGAATGAGGTGCTGGATATTCATCAAGGATTACCACTATGCAAAGAAAGAACTGGAGAAGCAATCAAAAGACAAAACCGAGTGGGTTGTAGCATCTGCTAGTTTCGCTAAAGAGGTCACTTCCGGTGAAGGGATCTCGGCTCTTTCCTTATCGAATGAGGTGCTGGATATTCATCAAGGAATACCACTATGCAAAGCAAGAACTAGAGAAGCAATCAAAAGACAAAACCGAGTGGGTTGTAGTATCTGCTAGTTTCGCTAAAGAGGTCACTCCCGGTGAAGGGATCTCGGCTCTTTCCTCATCGAATGAGGTGCCGGATATTCATCAAGGAATACCACTATGCAAAGCAAGAACTAGAGCTACCCTTTTTGAAAATTTGATTCTACAACATCTTTAGGTTTCTTTCCTTTCATTAATCTCATTAATGAAGTCCCATCATTTATGTTTCCTAAGTATCACAGATAATGAAACGAAAATACAACGTATGCTTATGCTATCCGCATTCGCCACGGAGTCCCGTCATGCACCGTTAGGTTATTTAACTACCAGCAGAGCGGGGCAGGACTAGCGCGGATGCAAAACATAAGCAACGTTTATTATATATAATATATATAATATAAAGCATTCGTCTCAGGTAGTTATATGATCTCATCACGGAACATTGCAGCAGAAGTCAACATATGAAATATTGGATATACTAGGAGGTCCATGTTTTAAATTAAGCCAGTAAAAAAACACGGATCCACGGTCGTGATGAATAGCCAAACCCACATCCCTAGATCCCTACGAGAGCGGCAAGCAACCCTACCAATTCAAGAGTTAGGAGACCTGGTATCGACTCCTTGAGATGGTCTCCCACTGGACTCTAGAACCCGGTTACTTGTGCTCCCCACCATGGGTCTATCCTAATGCGGAAAAGTAAATAATATACATTAATGGTGACAGCATCCTCAACCCGGAAGTGCCCCAATAAAAGAATATTGCATACAGTTTTTACATGAATGAAAATGAAAAACTTTCATCTTACGCAAAAACTGTTAATTATATGTATGCCCTAGAGGCCATTACTATACATGAGATGTATATTGTAGTCGATGCTTGGACATATATAGGGAGGACTTTCTTGCTCGACATGATATTATGCTATCTGGTTAATCTTTACCTTAACGTGTACACTGATTGTCTCTCTGTTATATGTCGGTAAAGCCCTTAGGATGTATACTTGACTACCTAGACTATTATGCAGATCATACTAGTGGGGACAGAGTAGTCCATAAGTACATCCTTTAATGTCCCTAGTCGTGGGTGTATCGAGACGGGGCATCGATATACCAGAGTAGACTAGCGTATACCTTCTCGACCCATAAAGATTGGCGATGGATGATCCTATATCCATTGGTGTTTGACATCAGAGATGGTATACGGGTGCTCAGTGGAGACTGGGTATACTGGACGGACTCGCCGAGAACTCCCAGATGGTATTATACCTCACGTCAGATGGCAATTCTCTAGTGACACTGGTACAGGTTAGTCTGTAGACCCGAGAACGCCATAGAGTCTTGTGTGATTCCCACTGTGCTTTGATTTCCACCTTACCACATCCAAGAGGGCGTGCAAAACGGTGGTTTTTGGGTACAGTCTCGAGTCACATGGAGGCAATGAGCGATAGGAGGGGTTTTGTCTCTCCCGGTATTGGGGGTTGATGTTGTGCTGTGCTCGATTGGCCATAACAGGGAAGTCCCTGGGCAGGGATGTTTTAGAGAATTACTGTTAAGTGTTACCAGTAGTTTCTCGACCCGTTATGAGCCTCATATCGGCAAGACTTATCGGTTATTGGGTCTGACGTTTACCACCCCTAGACTTGATATGCGACATATCAGACGAGGAGACCGGACTGTACGGTAATGTT
This sequence comes from Agapanthus africanus, assembly GCA_030015575.1. NCBI lineage: Eukaryota > Viridiplantae > Streptophyta > Magnoliopsida > Asparagales > Amaryllidaceae > Agapanthus > Agapanthus africanus. The sequence goes on along the minus strand of JASDDO010000019.1, from coordinate 184,848,334 downwards.
ACTGTCAGGCTTTTGCAGGAGTTGGAGCGGGCTTGCTTGCTGCTCTTCTGATCGCTCAATACCCAGGTAGCCGTTACGTCCAGCTAGTATCGCTGACGGCTTATGGGTGCTTGATGTGATCATCACTTACTGCCGGCGTATTGATGAGTCTTCAAAGTCCTACATAGAGGTTTTACTGGCTCAGGAAAAATGAAATAGGAGCGCATATGTGATATGTGCGGGACCGAGAATAATGCGTGTATGTGATACCGTATTCTATTCTCACGACTTTTGTATCGGTCGGTTATATATGATATAGCCGGGTTATAGAATCAAGTGTTGATTCGATAAGTTGGTACATTTTGTGTTAGTCGGTTATATGAGATATAGCCGGATTATTAAATCAAGTGTTGATTTAATAATTTAGTGTATAATTATTTATTTGATATACTAATTTACATTAACTAACATTTGCTCACTTAAGCATTCTTTTCTCACTTGTATGTACATGTAATATATATGTGATATATATTGATGTGCATTATTTATTTTTGTGTGTGTCATGGTTGTTGATACACACTACATGGGTGTATAAGACATACACCATTTTAATTATAATGGTGGGGTTTTAATATTCAAAGTAAATACAAAATTAGTGGATAATTGTTTAAGTGCATGAAGCTTTGAGAAGCTTGTGAGTGCATTGACCAAGTCCACTAGTTTTGTTTTACTTAGGATATTTATTAACCTAACCACTATAATTAGCCATGGTTGTGTCTCTACATGAGTTAGTATATGATACACACTCACCCATGGTTACTCATCTCAATTGAATTTTTATTTCTCTTCATCTCTTTCTTCATCTTCTTCTTCCAAAAGAAAAGCTTACTAGGGTTTGATAAAAGTGAGAAAGTAATATGAGAAAATAAATTCTAAGGTGAGCCCACTTCCTATTTCACCATCCTCTACTAGATTAGAACTTTAGTATAGGGTGTTTGCTTCACTTTGGTGAAGTGGTAGCTTGAGTTCGTATTCCCTCGACATAGATCATCTTCGGCCTCGAAGACTTCAAGCAAGACCGTTGTCCTCTTCTCATGGAGCCGTCCGAGAGTCCGAGAGTTCGAAGATCGCAGCGAAGGGACTATTACAAGGAGCTTATGAATTGAAGGACCGATCTACAAAGCTTGTATTTTTATTTCACTTAGATGTAAATGGTTTACATTAGTTTACGTATTGTTTTCTAGTTATCGATTTTAGTTTAGAGTTCCTTGAAACTGCAAATTTTTGAAAATAGCATAGACGATGCCTCCCGAAACCTTGCTGCCGTCGATAGGAACCCTACAGTGGTATCAGAGCCTAGCTAGAAAATTATACGAATTATGTTAGATTACCAATACGAAACGAACTCCGAAACTTGAAACCCTAAATTCCACTTTCTGTCGATTTTCAAACGAGCTCCAAAAATTTTGCAAACAAGTACAGAATGTAGTATTGAACATTATCAGAACACAGAAGAAAATTGGATGCCACTCACCGGATTTTGGCCGATCCCCCTAGGCAAATTTCCGATGTCGCCGGCCCCTTTGGGGAGGAATAGGTCCAATTTTGTTTTGTGTTCTGGTCAATAGGATTTGGTGTTTCAGGTGTTCTTTATTTTTGCTACTTTTTCATGTGATGATTAACTCAATGCAAAGGCAACTCAGAGTGTTTCGTAGTCATAATTTTAACTGTTTTCGGGATACTTTAGACGATATTAAAAAGTTCGATCGGATACCAAATACCCATTTTAACTCTCGCTGATAATTTCCAAGTGTTGGATTTTTCCGTAGTTAAAAAGCTTTCAAAGATCATGCAAGTTATTTGATGGACCCTCTAGAAGAATGAAACCCTAACTCGAGATGTGGCCACGGAACTGCGACTAAACCTTAGGGTTTACCGTAGTTAGTAGCGCCACAAATGAGGCTTGGGTTTGTCCTTCTACGGCTGGTCCATTGGTACTGTGGCGTGTGCTGAATAATTTTAAACTACGCTCAAGTGTTGAGCTTTCTGGGTAATTGTGGGTGTTTGTTGATTCGATCGGAATGTTTAACATCGTCTAGTTTTTTCTGCACCGTAAGTGTAATATGTGGAATATCGCCGGTTTTGTTGCTATATGTCAACGACAATTGGGATATGCATACTTACTTACGTTGATGACATGTGATGTTATGTGTTGTTGTATATATTATATTAGATTGTCGTGTTTTGAATAGCCGGGGGTTTTATGTGAGATGAGAGTTTTTATTTTCATTCATGTAAAATTCTTTTATTGGGGTACTTCCGGGTTGAGGATGATGTCACCATTGTTGTATATTATTTACCTTTCCGCATTAGGATAGACCCAAGGAGGGGAGCACAAGTAACCGAGTTCTAGAGTCCAGTAGGAGACCAACTCGAGGAGTCGAGTCCGGGTCTTCTAACTCTTGAATTGGTAGGGTTGCTTACCGCTCTTGCAGGGGTCTAGGGATGTGGGTTTGGCTATTCATCACGACCGTGGAATCCGTGTTTTATAGAGGCTCAAAATAAAACACGGACCTCCTAGTATATCCAATATTTCATATGTTTCTTCTGCTGCGATATCTGTGATGTGATCATTTGATATGTTGAGATAGATACAGTATATAGTATATATGATATATTATATAGATGTTGCTTATGTTTTACACCCGCGCTAGCCCTGCCCCGCCCTACCGTTAGTTATCTAACCTAATAGTGCATGACGGGACATCGAGGCGAATGCGGATGGCATAAGCGTACGTCGTGTTTATCTGTGATGTTTAGGTGACTTAAAGGATGGGACTTCATTAATATGATTAATGAAAGAAAATAAACCTAATGATATTGTGGAATCGAATTTTCAAAAACAGGTAGCTACAGTTCTTGCTTTGCATAGCGGTGTTCCTTATAGAACATCCTGCACCTTATTCGATAAAGAAAGAGCCGAGATCCCTTCACTGGGAGTGACCTCTTTAGAAATAACTGGCAGATGCTACAATCCTCGGTTTTGTCTTTTGATTGATTTTTCTAGTTCTTGCTTTGCATAGTGATATATATGATATATCCCGCACCTTATTCGATGAGGAAAGATTCGAGATCTCTTCACCGGGAGTGACCTCTTTAGCAAAACTAGCAAAGGCCTCAAAACACTCCATTTCAAATCATTTGATTCTACAACGATATCAAGTTCATTACGGATTAGGTTTTTAGAAAAAACCTGTCGTAGCCCTCCGTCATTTCAGATAAGTTCTGCTTAGTATTCGTGCTACGTTTGTTGATCTCCGTCAAAGAGTAGTGTGCGGTAGCTGACTAGTATTTATCTATTTATGCATATGATGCAGATTGGATTAGGGTAGTCGTACGAGCTTGTTGACCTCCGTCAAGGGTCGTGCGGGTGGGTTTAATTCAATCAAGAAATGTACAGGTTGAACTTGACTAGCGGACTATGGTTTGTTGTCCTGCGTCAAGGTCATAGGACGCTAGGGGTAAAATATTATCGGGAATTTCAACTGTTGAAATTTGCAATGAAATTGCATACCTTCTATGAGATAGTTGGCTCCCGATACCCACTGCGAGTAATTGTTACTCCTGAGAGAGTTTTGCACTTTACAATTAGCCGATAAAGTAGGTGTCTAGAAAGGTGTCAACGGGGTTATGCCCCTGGGAAAACGAGGTTTATTTTAATTAAGTCCGTGCGAAAGCACGGGGAACCTCCCTCAAAGTACCAGCACTGGCCTGGCTGAAAGATTGGTGAACTTGTAGGGTGTAATTAATCCCGGCTAGTCTTTCCTTTTAGGGTTTGGAGGAAGATTTGATAAAAACAGTGGGAGCCATCCTGATTAGATAAAATAATAACCAATCTGATCTTACAAGAGCGCGCGCAGAGTGTTTTCTTCTCTCTCTCTCTCTCTCCAGGTAGCGACCATGTCACACCTTAATCAAGATAATAATATGGATGTATTGGCCGAACCTGCTTATTATACTGCGCTGGGAAACGTTGGTCCCGCTCCAACTTATAATTGTTATAAGACCGAGCAGGAAATAGCGGATTACCAGGATTCCCGTGCCGCCCAAATGAAGAAAGTGCATGATGATGCATCTTCTTCGGGCGTGTTCATTACCAAGAACTGTTTCTCAGTATCCACTACGTCCTGAGAATGAGATACCGGATCAGGATCCTATATATGTAATCTGTTACATGGGCTACAGATCGGTAGAGAACTGAGAACGGGTGATAAAAATTTTAAGAGTTGGAAACGGTGCAATTGTTGCAGCCAAGGTGTTGGCAGTTATCACCCCGTATTACCAAATACATTGATTCTGAACGAATGTTATTAGATACCGAACCTGATATACAATATCATATCAGTCTCTTTATTTAGTAAAGAATGATATAATTTTGTATTGTTGGATAATGTTTTGAACATTTCCTATATCAAGAGTTGATCGGTTCAGGCACGTTATCTAAAAGCATATACGTTCTAAATCAAACCACAGTTCTTAACGTACAAAACACACACAAGAGGAAGAGTTCAGAAATGAACGAATCCTTCTTGAGGCATTGTAGACTAGGTCATATCAATGCGACACGACTAGCTGAAGTTACATAAAGATGCATATTTAAATCAGTTTGAATTTACATCTTGTGAAACTTGCCAGTCATGTTACAAAGATAATATGACCATAGCTCCGTTTACTGGAAATAGAGAAAGAGTTAGTGAACTATTGGGATTGATACATGATGATGTATGTAAGTCCCATGTCTACACATGCCAGGACTGGTTCTTTGTACTTCATTACTTTCACTGATGATCTCTCATGATTCGGACATATGTTCCTATTGAAACACAAGCCTGAAGCTTTTGAGAAACTCAATGAATATAAGTCAGAAGTAGAGAACCAAAACGGGTATAAGTATTATGGCCTTTGATGAGATCAAGGAGGAGAATACTTGAGCACGGAATTCCTGGACTATTCTAAAGGAGAATGAGATTCTCTCTCAGCATTACTCCTCTGTATACACCACAGCACAATAGTATATCGGGGCGGAGCAATAGCACCCTATGCGATATGGTGCACTCTATGATGAGTATTACTGAGTTGCCTATTTCCTATTGGGGGTTATGCACTTGTAAAGCTGACTACCTATTGAATCGCGTTCCAACCAAATCAGGTGCCTACTACTCCATATGCGATATGGTATGGGAAAAGCCCATCTCTTAAGCAAGTTAAGATTTGGGGTTGTCCGGCCTACGTCTAAAAGCAAAAACCGAACAATCTCGAGGCAAGGTCAGTTCTGTGGAAGTTTGTTGGATATCCCAAGCATTTGCAAGGGAATATTTTCTACCACACCGAGAAACAAAAGATGTTTTATTTCTCGGCATTCCACCTTTTCAGAAAAGGAATTTTTTTTGGAAACAAATTAGTGGTCATGAGGTAGAACTGGAAGGAGTTCCAGCTATACAAACTACAGCTGATAATTTAGTAGAACCAGAGGATTCAATAGCTCCCAACGAACCGCAGCCTCTCCGCCGATCTGGTAGGGTTTCTCACCCACCTGAGAGATACTTTGGTTTCTCTATGACAGTGGGAGCAAGGATTGCATCATGAAATGATGACCCAACTAGTTTCGAGCAGGCCATCAAGAGTGGGGACTCTGTAAGAATGGCTGGATGCTAAGCGATCTGAGATGGAATACATATACACCAACAAAGTATGGACTTTGGTTGCTCTATCTGAAGGGTTAGATCCCCATCAGGAGCAGGTATATCTTGAGAAGATTACTTGGTGTAGATGGAAAAGTTGTGACTTTCAAAGCTAGACTTGTTGTAAAAGGTTCTCGTCATCGATCAGTTGTGGTTTATGATGAAACCTTTTCTCCAGTAGCTATGCTTAAGTCCATCCGGATCCTACTTGCCATTGCTACATACCATGACTACGATATCTGACGGTTGGGTGTCATGACTGCTTTTCTAAATACTGATTTAGAAGAAAGCATCTATAAGTACACAGCCAGAGGGCTCCGTAGACAGTGGGAGCAGCGGAAACATGTGCAAGTTGCTTTATGGGATAAAGCAGGCATCGCGGAGTTGGAACATCTGTTTTGATGTAGTAGTTAAAGCGTTTGACTTCATCAAAATGGTAGATGAACCTTGTATATACAAAAAGGTAGTAGAGAGTAAGGTGGTCTTCATCGTATTGTACGTGGATGACATACTCTTGATAGGGAAGGAGTTTCCTATGCTACACTCGGTTAATCTCCTCTTATCACATTGATTCTCTATATAGGATCAAGGTGATACCTCCTAAATCCAGGGTTTTTGGATCTATGTGATAGATCTAAGTGGATATTAGGATTATCACTAAGGTGTAGTGAGATGGTATCAATCGATCCTAAGGAGAATCACTGGAAAGCTTCCAAAGTGATAAGGTCGACTGAATGTCAGTCACAAGCATTATCTTTACCCTCAGTAGAGGAACGGTATGTTGGAAGAGTTCCAAGCTGGATACCGTGGCATACTAGATGATAAAGGCTGGATACATTGCTACCAAAGATGCTACCAAAGAGGCAGTCTGGGTGTATACTAGTTCATGAGATGAACTTCGTTCCTACCATTGTGTGACAATGGAGTTGTGGCTTATGCCTAGGAACGCCCATCCCAACAGTGATCTAAACATATTCTAAGGCAGTATCACCTGATCATGGAGATGGATGATCTCCAGGGGATCGAGGTTAGGAAAGTAGACTCAGAGGACAAAATGGCGGATCCACTTACAAAGGCCTTTTCCCAGAGAGAGACTTTTATGGGATGGTTGAGTATGAGATACTACAACCACTGCTATCAGATGGCCCTAGTGCAAGTGGAAGATTGTTAGTTATATGTATGCCCTAGAGGCCATTACTATACATGAGATGTATATTGTAGTGGATGCTTGGACATATATTGGGAGGACTTTCTTGCTCGACATGATAGTATGCTATCTGGTTACTCTTTACCTTAACGTGTACACTAATTGTCTCTCTGTTACATGTTGGTAAACCACTTAGGATGTGTACTTGACTACCTGGACTATGATGTAGATCATACAAGTGTGGACAGAGTAGTCCATAAGTACATCCTTTAATGTCCCTAGTCGTGGGTGTATCGAGACGGGGCATCGATATATCAGAATAGACTAGCGTATACCTTCTCGACCCATAAAGATGGGCGATGGATGATCCCATATCCATTGGTGTTTGACATCAGAGATGGTATACGGGTGCTCAGTGGAGATTGGGTACACTAGACGGACTCGCCGAGAACTCCTGGATGGTATTATACCTCACGTCAGATGGCAGTTCTCTGGTGACACTGGTACAGGTTAGTCTGTAGACCCGAGATTGTCATAGAGTCTTGTGTGATTCCCACTGTGCTTTGATTTCCACCTTACCACGTCTAAGAGGGCGTGCAAAACGGTGGTTTTTGGGTACAGTCCCAATCACATGGAGGCAATGAGCGATAGGAGGGGTTTTGTCTCTCCCGGTATTGGGGGTTGATGTTGCGCTGTGCTCGATTGGCCATAACAGGGAAGTCCCTGGCCAAGGCTGTTTTAGAGAATTACTGGTAAGTGTTACCAGTAGTTTCTCGACACATTATGAGCCTCATATCGGCATGACTTATCGGTTATTGGGGTCTGACGTTTACCACCCCTAGACTTGATATGCGACATATCGGACGAGAAGACCGGACTGTACGGTAGTGTTACTGTCAGGCTTTTGCAGGAGTTGGAGCAGGCTTGCTTGCTGATCTTCTGATCGCACAATACCCGGGTAGCCGTTACATCCAGCTAGTACCGCTGACGGCTTGTGGATACTTGATATGATCATCACCTACTGCCGGCGTATTGACGAATCTTTAGAGTCCTACATAGAGGTTTTACTGGCTCAGGCAAAATGAAATAGGAGCGCATATATGATATGTGCGGGACCGAGAATAATGCGTGTATGTGATACCGTATTCTATACTCGCGACTTTTGTATCGGTCGGTTATATATGATATAGCCGGGTTATCGAATCAAGTGTTGATTCGATAAGTTGGTACATTTTGTGTTAGTCGGTTATATGAGATATAGCCGGATTATTAAATCAAGTGTTGATTTAATAATTTAGTGTATAATTGTATATTTGATATACTAATTTACATTAACTAACATTAGCTCACTTAAGCATTCTTTTCTCACTTGTATGTACATGTAATATATATGTGATATATATTGATGTACATTATTTATTTATTTGTGTGTCATGGTTGTTGATACACACTACATGGGTGTATAAGACATACACCATTTTAATTATAATGGTGGGGTTTTAATATTCAAAATAAATACAAAATTAGTGGATAATTGTTCGAGTGCATGAAGCTTTGAGAAGCTTGTGAGTGCATTGACCAAGTCCACTAGTTTTGTTTTATTTAGGATATTTATTAACCTAACCACTATAATTAGCCATGGTTGTGTCTCTACATGAGTTAGTATATGATACACACTCACCCATGGTTACTCATCTCAATTGATTTTTTATTTCTCTTCATCTCTTTATTCATCTTCTTCTTCTAAAAGAAAAGCTTGCTAGGGTTTGATAAAAGTGAGAAAGTAATGTGAGAAAAGAAATTCTAAAGTGAGTCCACTTCCTATTTCACCATCCTCTACTAGATTAGAACTTTAGTATAGGGTGTTTGCTTCACTTTGGTGAAGTGGTAGCTTGAGTTCGTATTCCCTCGACGTAGATCATCTTCGGCCTCGAAGACTTCAAGCAAGACTGTTGCCCTCTTCTTTTGGAGCCGTCCAAGAGTCCGGGAGTTCGATGATCGCAGCGAACGGACTACTACAAGGAGCTTATGAAGTGAAGGACCAATCTACAAAGCTTGTATTTCTATTTCACTTAGATGTAAATGGTTTACATTCGTTTACGTATTGTTTTCTAGTTATCGATTCTAGTTTAGAGTTCCTTGAAACGGCAAATTTTGAAAATGGCATGGACGATACCTCCCGAAACCTTGCTGCCGTCGATAGGAACCCTACAAAAAACCCCGGGGTATTCAAATACGACGATCTAATATAACATATCACAGCAACACATAACACCACATGTCATCAACATAAGTAAATATGTGTATCCCAATTGTCGTTGAAATATAGCAACGAAACAAGCGATACACCACATATTACAGTTACGGTCATAGAAAAGTAAGTGAAAACTATAACAATTGGAATCCGCAACCACCTTAGACATCATAAACCTGAATTATCACATACTTCGGATTTCATGCCTAACCAAATGAATTCCTTACACATCATAAACCCGGAATATCTCATATTCCGAATTTCATGCCTAACATTATAAACCCCGCATTTTAGTCTCAATATTGAAAAAACTTTTCAATAACTAGTCGGGCAATTCAACAAGATTCTCAGCATCTGATCTAATGCTCGTAGGAAACTTTAGTAGACGGCCGCACCTCCGATGCCGTCGACGAAGTGCACTTAGGCGGAACACCGCGACCGCGAGCACCCGAGTGGATGCTTTTGGCTACGGGGTTCTCCTACAGTCACTTGGTCGGGGCTATGGGGTGCGGTTATCTAGTAATGTTACCCGGCGAGTATCCGCATATACTACGTGATTGCGACGGAGTTTTGATCCAAATCGAAATTCCGCCGCAACCGATCAAATGAGACTAAATTGCTAGATTTATAAAATACTAATTAGTTTTCATATAACTAATTATTGTGAATTCCAAATATTGTATCACAAATCATAAATAGCTAGACGTATTAAACATTTCTATCGAATCAACAGACACCCACATTTCCCAGAGAGCTCGACACTTGAGCCAGTTTTAAAAATACCCAGAACATGCCACAACCACCTACGGACCTTCACAAGAAAGCACACTCCCTGCCTCACCAACGGCGCCATGGAACCGCCGCCAAAGGCATGCTTTGGCCGCGCTTCATCGACCATTTGGTCGAGTTAGGCCGTCGTTTTTCTTGTGGGTCCATAGAAAACTGTGCATGATTTTTCGAATATTTTTAACTTGGAAAAATCTAACTTTTGAAAAAAATTCCACAGAGTGGGAAATCCAGGTTTTCGAATAGTCGATCAAACATTTTAACTTCGCCTAGTCTACTCCTAATGCTCTAGCATGGCTCTGATACCACTACTGGTCAGGCAGCCACCCCATTCAATAGGGTTGCCGTGGCACCAATAGGTCCCTCAGCAACTACTTTTTACGCATGCCCCCTCGTGAGGACTACAACCCGCCGGAACACCTTCCGTTCTTGGGACACCCTGGGGGTAAGAGCCTATGCTTCGCCACACTGTCACACAGTGAGAACCCCCCATAGGTCGACATCTAATGCCTAGTAGCTCTGATACCACTGCTGGGATCCTTAGCATCCTCACTATGTTTTCTAAGCTATCAAGTATGCAATTTTAAAAATCTAGAGTGCTAAGAAACCCGTAACCGAGGATCTAACTGTAAATTGATGTCACGCACCCCACGTGTCCGCGGGGAGGCGGAATTAGCAAAAAATGATTTTTACGAGCTTCGCAACATCGACTCAAACCAAGGATCGAACACAAACCATAGCTAGCAAACTACTTGAGGTTTAACTACTCGGATTCGAAGTTATACCTCACGTTACAAGTCCTTCGGGTCTTCATCGCTGTACTCCACATCTCGTAGGCTCTATGGAACATGGGTACCTCAACGGCCTCCTCGAGTCAAAGACGATCCACCCGAGAGTCTATAGTCCGAGCTCCAATCTCAAATCTGAGATAACTACGGCTTCTAGCTTGCTAGTTTAGAACTCCTATAGGGTGTAGAGTATTTAGATGGATTAATTAGTCACTTAAACCCTAGGATTCTCAACTCATGAGAGCTTTTAGGGTTTGAGGAAGAAGATGAAGACTTGAGGAGAAAGAAGTGTTTTGTAATAATGAAATAATCCTTCTCACTTTGTGAATATCATGAAGCATAACAATATTATCAAAAAGAATAAAGATCTAATATTCATCATGCTTCATTTATTTCATAAGGTGAATCATCTAGTGAATCACCCAATGAGTCATGGATCATTTAATGCATACATGCACCTCATCCTCCACCTCATTTAGTTTAAATCACAAAAGGAAATAAACACAAATGAGTCACCTTCTTTTAGAAGCTTCCCGAGAATTTACGAAACTGCCCCTCCCATCCGTATTTTCAAAAAAACACGGATAATCTTTGACTGAATAAATCCATCTGTATAATACTAGAATTTGGCTTAAACCAAAGCTCGCTAGTATTATCTGCCCGATCATAGTACGTGCACAAGTGTACGTAAGTGATCGCGGCCCTGCCGTAAAACCATACGGCCTCTACACCTTTTGTCCGGTGCAGGAAAACTCTCTGTGTGGGACTCTAAAGACTCGACACTACGCTGGCAGTGGGTTTAACCACAGGCCGCAAGCGGTACTAGCTGTACGTAACGGTCCCCAGGTAGATGTCGATAAGAAGGTCGATGAGGAAACCCATCCGAACTCCTACTGAGCCTGATGTGATAATCTCCGTACAGTCTGGTCTGTTCCTCTAGGACTATCGCATATCGGGCCTAGGGGGCGGTAAACATCGGACCCCTAATAGCGGTATAAGTCGTGTCGGAGTGTAGCCCATTACACCATGAGAAACTACTGGAACCTACCAGTAAATCTCGCTTGCCCTAGCCAGGGACTTAGCGTAATGGCTCTCCATACACAGCGCGATATCAACCCCCAATACCGGGAGAGACGAATCCTGTCTAACTGCCACTGCCTCCAAGTGCTTCGGGACTGCACCCAACTACTACCTGTTTGCACGACTCCTTTGAGCCATGGTAGGGTAGTAATCTAAGAATAGTGGGAACACACCCGAGGCGAAGTAGCAGTGTCAAGTCGACGGACTAAGCTATACTCATGTCACCTGGGAACTGCTATCTGACGATGGGTATAATACCAACCTGCAGTTCCCGGCGAGTCCTGTCCGGTGTACCCGTAACCTAATAAGCACCTGCATACTATCTCCAGTATGCCGTACTGATGGCTGTGGGACAGACCATCTCCCCATGCTGGGATGAGAAGCGTATACACCAGTCTACTCTGGAGTATCGATGCCCCGTCTCGATAATCCTACGACCAGGGACCTATTAGGATGTGCTTATAGACTACCCAGCCCCCACTAGTGTGTCTGCCATCACAACGCTGGTAATCAAGCAAAGATCCTAAGGGCTCTACTAATATGTATAAGCGATATGTTAAAAGAAACACATGCAATATTAAAGTAGAAATAAACCAAGTAGCATACTACCATTTTTAGCAAGACTGTTAATACAACTGTGAATATCCCAAGCTTCCATTAAGTAATATACAAACTAGTATGATACAGTAATGGCCTCCAGGGCATATATACTAACAACCTCCCACTTGCACTAGGGCCATGTACTGGCATATCGCAGACCTATCATCTCGAATAGCCTCTCGAACTGCGTCTGAGGAATGGCCTTAGTGAATGGATCAGCAGTGTTATTCTCCGTATCTACTCTCTTCACCTCGATCTCCCGGCGATCTACGATCTCTCTGATCAGGTGATACTGCCTTAAGATGTGTCTAGACTTCTGATGGGACCTGGGTTCCTTCGCTAAAACTATAGCGCCATTGTTGTCGCAATATAGAGGTATTGGATCAACACTGGTAGGAACCACCTAAAGTTCTGTGAGGAACTTCTTCATCCAGACTGCTTCTTTTGCGGCATCGCAAGCAGCTATGTACTCCGATTCCATCGTTGAGTCAGCAACGGTGTTCTGCTTGGAACTCTTCCAACAGACCGCCCCTCCATTGAGGGTAAAGACATAACCCGACATGGACTTGGACTCATCCTTGTCACTCTGGAAGCTGGAGTCAGCAAAGGCCTCGATCTGGAGGTCCTTTCCGCCATACACCAAGAACATCTCCTTATTCCCTCTCAGGTACTTGAGAATGTTCTTTACTGCTATCCAGTGCTTCTCCCCTGGGTTTGCCTGATACCGGCTTACAACGCTCAATGTGTATGCTACATCTGGTCTGGTGCATAACATCGCATACATTATAGAGCTTACCACAGAAACGTACGGTATAAACGACATGCGAGCCCTTTCCAAATCATTCTTTGGAGACATCTCTTTGGAGATGGTGATTCCGTGACAAGCCGGTAGGTCACCGCGCTTAGAATCTTCCATACTGAATCTTTTCAATATGGTGTCTATGTACCTGGACTGCGAAAGTCCCAACATCCTCTTTGATCTATCACGATAGAACTGGATCCCTAGAATGTGGGTGGCATCACCCAGGTCCTTCATGGAGAACTTCTGTGACTAGAATCTTTTGACTGACTGTAGCATAGGAATATCATTTCCTATTAGGAGAATGTCATCCACGTACAAGACGAGGAATACTACAGCTCTCCCTACAATCTTACTGTATATGCATGGTTTATCTGGATTCTTGATAAAGTCGAATTCTTTAACAGTATCATCAAAACAGATGTTCCAACTCCGCGATGCATGCTTTAGTCCATAAATGGACTTAAGCAACTTGCATACTTTACCGCTGCTCCCACTCTGAATGAATCCCTCTGGCTGATCCATATAGACGCACTCTTCCAAATTACCATTTAGAAAAGTCGTCTTTACGTCCATCTGCCCGATCTCATAATCGTGGAAGGAAGCAATGGCAAGAAGGACCCGAATGGATTTGAGCATAGCCACTGGAGAAAAGGTTTCGTCATAGTCCAAACCAGATCTTTGACCAAAGCCCTTTGCAACAAGTCTAGCCTTATAGGTTTCAACCTGTCCATCTACACCAATCTTCTTTCTGAAGATCCATTTGCATCCTACGGGTTTTACCCCATCTGGAGCAATGTCCAAAGTCCATACTTTGTTAGTGTACATAGACTCCATTTCGGTCCGCATTGGATCCAGCCATTTTACTGAGTCACCGCTCTGAATGGCTTGCTGGAAGCAAGTAGGGTCATCATTGTCAATGATGCAATCTTCTCTATCCCCGTCTATAAGAAAACCGTAGTATCTCTCGGGCGGATAAGACTGCCTACTACTTCTGTGGATAGGCGCCGGGATGTCCCTTTCTTCTGAAACTTCTGGTTCTACCATACTTTCAGTAACAGCTTGTGGTTCTGGAATTTCTTCCAGTTCTATTGCGCTCCCATTCTACTGATTTTCTAAAAATTCAGCTTCCAAGAAGTGGGCATGACGAGAAACAAAAACCTTTTGTTCCTCTGCGTAATAGAAACAATACCCCTTGGAGTTCTTTGGATATCCCACAAACTTACACTGTACTGAGCGTGCCTCGAGCTTGTCCGCATGCTGCTTTTTAACAAAAGCTGGACATCCCCATGTCTTCCGGTACTGAAGATAGGGTTTCTTCCCACTCCACATCTGATATGGTGTGGTAGGCACAGTCTTGGTTGGAACCTTGTTCAAAAGATATGCAGCTGATTCTAGTGCATAACCCCAGAAAGATCGCGGTAACTCAGCCTTACTCATCATGGAACGAACCATATCCAATAGGGTTCGATTCCGCCTTTCCGATACACCGTTGTGTTGTGGTGTGTATGGAGGAGCAAGCTGAGAGAGAATTCCATTCTCTTTTAAGTAACCCAGGAACTCAGCACTTAAGTATTCACCACCTCGATCAGATCTCAGTGTCTTGATACTTTTGCCTGTTTGGTTTTCCACTTAATTCTTGTATTCCCGGAATTTCTCGAAGGCCTCGGATTTATGCTTTATCAAGAAGATATGTCCATACCTAGAGAAAACAACCGTAAAAGTAATGAAGTAGGAATAACCACCTCGCGCATGTGTAGACATTGGACCACACACATCGTTGTGTATGAGTCCCAAGAGCTCGCTCGCTCTTACTCCGTGTCCAGTAAACGGAGTCTTTATCATCTTTCCCATGAGATAAGATTCACAAATAGCATAAGATTGATATTCGAACGGATTCAAATATCCTTCTCTATGTAACTTAGTCAACCGTGTTTCATTGATGTGACCTAGTCTACAATGCCATAAGAAAGCCTGATTTATTTCCGGAGACTTTCTTTTATGTGTGTTCTGGACATTGAAAACCTGAGCTTGATTCAATACGTATATACCGTCATCTAATGTACCGGACCCAATCAGAACTTGATTTAGGTGGATGTGAACCACATCGCTTACGAATGTAAAATCATATCCCTCTCTCGAAAGTGAGGACACTGATATGATATTACAAGTCAAACTAGGTACATACAAACAGTTATGTAGAATCAATATCTGCCCACTTGTCAAACCTAGGCGATATTCTCCCACGGATTCAGTGTCCACGCTCATTCCGTTCGCAACTCTGAGAGACAAATCGCCTACCCTAATAACTCTATGGTTTCTCAAAGCATGTAATGAATTACAGAGTAGAGTTAATTGACAAACAGTTCTCAATTACAAACACACTCGAGGCCGAAGCCACAACAAGCTTCGAATCCTGGCTACTGGCTTCCAAAGCCCTGCAATCCCTCTGCCAATGCCCGTTCCCATAACAATAGGAACATCCTTCCTTACCTACACCAAGTCCCGAAACTTTTGCTCTTCCCTTTCCTTCTACTTCACTGACACTGTATTTCGGATTTGTGGAGGTTTTCCTCTTTTCACCCTTTGCTTTCGCCCTGGATGCAGAAGAAGAAGGTCCCCCATTAAGCAGAGCGGGTGTCTCCCTGGTTTCTTTCAGGGTGTAAGTAGAGGGTAGGGACTGTGGAAATAAGTCAGCATATGACCTGTTTCCCAACATGGTCTCCAGGTCCGTGAGCTCATTAATATAGCGAGTCATCGTAAGGACGTCGTCCCTTACAGATGACCCGACAACCAACCTCGCTTGAAGCAATTCGTTCGAGGTCTCATATCTTGCGATACGAGATTGCTCTCCATATAAATCTTTGTTATGGAAGATGGAAACCGAGTCCATCTTCTCGTACTGCTTCTGGTATACACCATCTACTGAAGCCAACACGAGGCGCTTGGCATTCGCACTGTCATTTTCCCTTGTCTGACGAATATCCATATCCGCGACGGTGGAAACTGGACCTGGGACGGCGGGGGCTTGAGTAGTAATAGGGTGGTCCAGCTTGTCATAGGCAATGGACATCTGGACAGACCTTTACCGGTCATAAAAGTCAGATTCAGTCAACTTGTTATCTAGATGTAACCTAGTCATGGTCACATGGTCGCTGCAGTTGAGAGAGAGAAGAAAACACTTTAGCATGATACTCTTGCAAGTTTAGATTGGTTTTTAGTTTATCTAAACTGGATGGCTCCCACTGTTTCTCGAATCCTTCCTCAAACCATAAAAGAAGAATTAGTCAGGACTGATCTCACCATACAATACTTGCTTAACCGTTCGGCCAGGCTAGTGTCAGTACTTCGAGGGAGGTTTTACGACGCTTTCGCGAAGTTCCTTAATTAAATAACCTCTTTTCTCTGGAGGCGTAGCCCCGCTGACACTGTTCTAGACACCTACTTGGTTTATAGCATTGATCGTTAAGTGACAAATCTCCTGATGAGTACCATATACTCACAGTAGGATCGGAATCCAGATATCATCGTGCGATAATGCTGAAGGAATCCTACCAACATTATCAAACTCCAAATGGTATGCAACACTAGCAAGTTTCTGTTGGAGATAGTGCCCTCAGAGTCAATTATTAGGTCACAGGTACGTGATTGTAATGATTGAGGGAGGACCTATCCCGGTAGGACAGTCTTACTCGAGATGATAGCATGCTATCTGGTTTACCTTTATCATCGTGTACTGCTTTAAGTGACCTGACATGTCGCTATTACACGTTGATAGAGCCCCTAGGATTCTTGCTTGACCACCAGCAGTATGAGGGCGATCATATAAGTGGGAGCTGGGGGTCTACAAGCATATCCTTAAAAGGTCCCTAGTCGTGGGAGTTTCGAGACCGGGCATCGATACTCCATTAGTAGACTAGTGTATACAGTCGAGACCCCGACGAGGGGCGGTGGCCGGTCTCACAAGCCACTGGTGTCAGTTGGATCACCTAAGATGTATACAGGTGCTCATTGGGTTATGAGTACACCGGACAGGACTCGCCGGGAACATGCTAGTTGGTCATATACCAGACGTCAGATGGCAGTTCCCAGGTGACATGTGTGCAGGTTAGTTCATCGACCTGGGGATCGTCATTTGTCTCGTGTGAGTTCCCACTGTACTTTGATTACTACCCTACCACGGCTCAAAGGAGTCGTGCAAACAGGTTTTAGTTGGGTACAGTCCCGAGCCACATGGAGGCAGTGAGCGTATCTTCAGGGGTTCGTCTCTCCCGGTATTGGGGGTGAGGTCGTGCTGTGTCTAGGAGAGCCATTACACAAAGTCCTTGGCCAAGGCAAGGAGATTTACTGGTAGGTATTCCAGTAGTATCTCAGGGTGTTCTGGGCTACACTCCGACACGACTTGTACCGCTTTTGGGGGTCTGACTTTTACCAACCCCCTAGGCCCGCCATGCGATACTCATAGACGAACGGACCGGACTGCACGGATATTGTCACTGACAGGCTCAGTAGGGTGTCAGGATGAGTTTACTCATCGACGTCCCTTTTGGTCAATAGCTGGTGGCCCGTCACGTATTGGCTTATACCTCTGACGTGCTAGTGGTTAAATCCACAACCATAGTATTGACGAGTCTTTAGAGTCCACCACACTTTCAGTTACTCAAGCTTTCGGGCGAAACGCTGTAGAGGCCGTATGGAGATATGGCAGGGTCCGATCAGATACGTGCGGTATTGCACGGATCAGGATCGGACAGTTTGTACTAGTGGCCGTATGGTTATATGGCAGGGTTCGATCAGATACGTGCGGTATTGCACGCATCGGGATCGGACGGATATTGCTAGCCGGCTTTGGTTTAAGCCGGATCCTAGTATAGTACAGTGTAGATTTTGTCTCTTTGCATTTGTATCCGGACGGAATACAGATGCGGGTGTGTATGCACAGTATGGGGGTTTTCCTGTAATTTATTACGGGACCAGTTTTCTGGAGTTGCCAGTTTGCTTTCCGTTCCGGCCGGTTTTCCTTTGTTCTTTCCCGGCCGGACTTTTCCGATGGAGGGGGTAATTTGCAGTTTTGCAAATTACAATTGTGGAGGGGGTATCTTGCATATTGGTGGCATCATGATGGCCTTTCATGATGAGATCCTTTTTCTTTCTTTTCTTTGCTTTATATGATTAGGATGGATTTGAGGTTGATGGAATGTTTTAGTGATGATTATGTTTGGATGTGGTCACCCTCCTCCTTTTTACTACGATCACCTCCCTTCATGCTTCTTATCCTTGCTCCACCATTTTCTAAGGATGATAGTTTTTCATTTTAGAAAAGAGAGAAGAAAAAGAGAGAAGAAAAAGAGAGAAGAAGGAGAGAGCTTCATCTTCATCTTTGAGAGTATATCATTCTTCATCTCATTCCATTGCTAGAAAATTGAAAGCACCAATTTTCTATACACCATTCCTCCATCTATGGCAACCAAACCCCAAAAGAGACTATGATTCTACACTACACTTCCTACAGCATATCTTGAGCATGTCGATTTGCCGGCTTCATGCGCGAGTTGCCTCGGTATTGAGGTGGGAGCCCGTAAAAGTACCCGGCTTCGTGGTGCCCTTTCCGACGAGGAGGAGATGGACGGAGATCCCGCGAGGAGATCGGAGTGGAGATGAAGACCGGAGGACTCGGATCGTATGGTATATTTCTCTACCCCCTCTCTAGATAGCTTAGACTAGTTTAATGGCACGATCCGGAGTTTAGTGCGCGGTGGTGCCGGTTTGCTAAGTCCGCAAAAATAAAAGTTTACCACCGTTTCCGCGTTTGGCCGTCGGATTGACGCCCGGGGCGCCGCCGTGCACTTACAGTGGTATCAGAGCCTCGCCATTAACTTCGTCTAGCTTCGTTTGATGTGTTTTGCATTTCCGATCGACCAAAATTCCAAAACTTGCATTTCTAGTTCACATCAGTTTCTGTTGAAATATTTTGGTCTCGAAAATTTTTTCAGGTTGTAAAATATTGATGTACTGGAAATTCTAAGAACTCTGTAAAATTTCGATGAAATGATTCTACAGTGGGAGCGCGGAAGCGCCGCATGAACCCCCATTCCGCCGCCCTTCCGCCGCGCACTGTGGAGTTCACTGCACCAATTTTTTACAGAGGCTTTCTGGGATTATTTTGTGGGTTTTGGAATATTAAAATTGGGCCAATTATTTCTGTGAGTGCTACAGTATTAGTTTGGGGCCCACTTGTTAATTTTTGGTCAATCGGAAAATCTTAAACACATTTTTCACAGTATTTACATTATATCTGCGACCGTGAATGTCACTCGATCGGTAAATCCGGTCTAACTGCTATAGCCCGGTTAGACGGATTTGCGAATGTGACTTTCACGTTGATGTTCTATGTTTATGCTGTGATGTTGCGGATCGGTCGTGGGGGATAGCCTGGATGCAATGCTAGTACTGTGTTGTTGTATTATGTACATTTGATATTGCGGGGCGAGCGTCCGACATGTGGACTGCCGTCACTGCCTGTTTGTATTATTCTTTTGGGGCACGACCTGGTTGCGGTCGATGTACCCGGTGTATGTATATTTTACTTTCTGTACTAGGATTACCCCACGGAGGGGTGAACGGATAGCCGGGTTCTGGAGGGCAACAAGCCCGCATCTCATGGCATTGAGACGGAGGGGGCTTCACTCTAGAATTGGCGGGCTATTCGCCGCACTCGTAGGGGGTACAGGTTGACCCAGGAGGGGTGCCCAAGTTACCGGATTCCGTGAAGTGCTGGGTGGTCCATTCACGGTGCTGAAGGGGGCTGTCTCGCTTCAGGTTTTGGCGGGTAACTTGCCGCGCCCGTAGGGGTCTAGGATTTCATTGCACAGGCTATCCACACGACCAGGGGAACGTCGGGTTTCAGTAGTGGCTCTGTGAAACCCGGGGATCCCAGATATCTGTATTGTTTCTGTGATGCTGTACATTTCTGTGATGTTGCATTTCTTTCACGCCTTGAGCGAAATATAATATATTGGTATATATATTAGTAGATGTTGTATATGTTTTTCATCCGCGCTAGTCCAGTCCCCGCTCTGTCGTTAGTAAGCTAACCTAACGAGTGATGACGGGACCCAGCGGCGAATGCGGATGGCATATACGTACGTCAGTATATTTTCGTTCTTTGTGGTGTGATTAATTGATGGGACTGCATTGATTCGGATCAATGCAAGTTAAAAACAAACCTAATCTGATGTTGTTGGAACACTTTTTCAAAAAGCTGTTATTGCAAGGACGTTCATTTTTGTTTTGCATCGTGGTATTCATTTGGAATATCCTGCTCCTCAGTCGACGAGGCAAGGGCCGAGATCCCTTCACCGGGAGTGACCCCTTGGACAAAAAGTTTGCGTCAGGGCAATGACTTCACTATAGCCGATT
This sequence comes from Agapanthus africanus, assembly GCA_030015575.1. Taxonomy (NCBI): domain Eukaryota; kingdom Viridiplantae; phylum Streptophyta; class Magnoliopsida; order Asparagales; family Amaryllidaceae; genus Agapanthus; species Agapanthus africanus. Next base: position 184,827,741 of record JASDDO010000019.1, on the reverse strand, counting down.
ACTTTTGCTTTGCACCGTGATATTCATTTGGAATATCCTGCACCCCATTCTACGGGGAAAGAGCCGAGATCCCTTCGCCGGGAGTGACCTCTTTAGCAACGGTTTTCGTCACTATATTTTCAAAAAGCTATCCGTTCCTTCAACGATATCAAGTTCATTACGTTAAAGGTTTTCGCCAGAAACCATTCGTAGCCCTCCGTCGTTTCAGACGGGTAGCACATAGTATTCATGCTATGTTTGTTGACCTTCGTCAAGGCATAGTGTATGGTAGCTGCTTGTTACCTTTCTGCTGCATAGATAGATGCGTTGGTTTGGGACAGTCGTATAGCCTTGTTGACCTTCGTCAAGGGCTTGTACGGGTGGATTCAGATTAACCCTGGATAATGACGGATAGAACTTGACATGTGACTTATGATTTGTTGACCTTCGTCAAGGTCATAAGAGCATGGGGCAGAAATCACATCGGGAGTTTCAAAAGTACTGAAACTTGCCAGATATGCGCATACCTTCTGGAGTGTGATACCGTGAGCGGATTCCGTCACGTTGTCATGCGATGAGAGTTGGATCCCGATTCCCACTGATGAGTTGGTTTACTCCTCAGGTGACCCCGACTAATTCTTCTTTCAGGTTTGGAGGAGAATTTGAGGTACAGTGGGAGGTTTCCAGATTAGATAAATTGGTAACCATTCTGATCTAGGTTAGAGTGCACGCTGAGTGTTTCTTTTCTCTCTCTCTCTTTGGCAGCGACCATTGACCCGACCCTAGACTATGACTCAGTGACCAAGTTGACCGAACCTACTTAACACTGGCTTTTGGATTGTCTGAGTTGCGAACCTCATTGCCACTCCTACTTTTACCCTTTTCTCCAGGACACCCCGTATTACTACGAACGTCCACTTCCATTGGACAAAACCATCGTATGGTTAGATACGAACTCGAAGGAATTCGAGGATGGTTTCTGGTTCTGGAGAAAACGGATAGGATTATTCAGTTGTCTTTTCTTTTCACCCTCTCTCAGGTTGCGAGTACTCCTTGGTTTAGGAGTAGTACACCTATTGCGCAAATTGGATAGTCTTCTTCCAAACCATAGGCTGGTGCCGACCGGTAGGGAATGAAGAAAGCCAATTAGCCTAAACGGTGTACAGAAGGTATTAAGTTCAGACAAAGCAAGGGATTAGTAAGAGGGCAAAGTAAATTGCGACTGCTATTCACGACCGAACCAAGTATTTCTTCGCCAATCCTAAATCACCTTTGTATTTCTCCAGGACACTCCGTATCACTACGAAGATCCCATTTTATTGGATAATCCATCGTATGGTTATATACGAACTCGAAAGGAACTTGTTCCAGTTCGGGGATGGATCCTGGTTCAGGAGAAATAGGAATAAAGTACATTCAGATGTCTTTTATCTTCACCTTCTCTCGCGTTGCGAGTGCTCCTAGGATTAGGACAGTACACCCTTTATGCTTTTTGGATAGTCTTCTTCCAAACCATAGGCTGGTGCCGAACGGTAGGGAAGGAAGAAAACCAATTGGCCTAAAGGGGTGTGCAGAAGGTAAAGACTAAAGACATATGAAGGGATATGGAGAGGTGGCAAAGAATTATACGGTTATAGTTGTGAATCTGGATGATGGAAGAGGCATTACTAGGAATACCAGGATACCCCATCGAAACATTTCAATGTTTCAGTTCAACTGTGTACTGTTAATGGAAAACTGATTTCCCGATTAGATACTTGCTCCAGGGTATGTATTTACCAGGTTTGATTCTCACATCTGTATGGTTTTACAGATGATGAGTGGGAGTAGGTTATTGGGAATTGGGTGATCATCCTCATTATATCGGGATTCGTTGTAATCGGTGATATTTGAGGAGATCACCTGGGCTGTTTGCCGGTCGGCAAATATTTGGTTTTGAATATCCGCTGTTATGCACCAATTTCAAATTGATATATCTGTACGTCTATTTTCATAGAGTGAGATATACCTTTCTGAAATTATGTCTACGACATTTACCTATATCAGTGGATGGTTAGGTAAGGAGCATTAAACAGCGGTGTAATTCTTCTTAACCATAAGTACAGTTTTCAACCTACGACACACAGTGAATGAGTTATTAGACTCAAGGGACTTATACAGAGTATTGTATGTTGTCCAGGGTCCATCAGGACAGAGGGGTTGGTCCTCGTACTATATTCGGTTTACTTATGACTTCTCTAGTTTTTAGACAGGTGTTTCGTGGAAACACAGGGTCCGAATTTGGAGAAGTTATTGGTATTTGAATAGAGTAGAGAACCAGGTATAGCAAGTATCGGGATTCTTCAAAGAGATCGAAGATGTAGATACTTGTGTATGGTATTCAGTTGATAGTAATGATTAAGAGATCTTGCTTCTCTTTCAGGTTACTCATAATTAGGAGTATTCCTAAGTTGAGTAACGCTGATCGGCCTCCTTCCATTTAGTTGACATGCACTGGGGATAGCTGCATGATTTGAATCTGGTTAAATTAAATCAGTGCCTCTGTTTCTATATTGGATATAGTACAGTTCATATCTTAACATTGTTAAGGTACGGGGAGTTGTCTGGCTTATGCTTAAAACCAGACACTGGACAACTCAAGGCACGTTTCTGTAATGGCTGTTTGTGGGTTGACCCAGGCTATGACGCGGGTTGATTTTCTACCATCTGGATGAACAATAGCAATATTGTTCTAGACTCGCCACAGTTTTATTAAAAATGGATTTTTTCAGAAAACAGAAGTGGGAGTATGGTAGAACTGGAAGTGATTCCAGAACCACAAACGATTACTGAAGATTTGATAAGGAACCTAAAGATTCAATCTGGATTGACATTCCATTGGCCACTCCGCAGATAAGGTGGGTAACTTCAGGCACCCGAGAGGTACTACGGTAGCCTCAAGGACGGTGACAGGGAAGTTCTTGTTTACCCACAATTACCATTGCTGTTGTTCCAGGGTGCGAGACCCGGCGGGAGGATGAGTATAGCGCCGTTCTAAACCAGTTTTAGAAGTGTACGTCTATATGACTCTGCCAGAGGGTTGTCGTAGTCAGTGGGAGCAGCGGAAGCATTGGTGGACAGGTAGCTTATGTCTATTTATAGACTAAAGCAGATGTAGCGGAGATAGATCATCTATTTCTGACGTGACAGTCATAGGTTTGACTTCATCAGAATAGGGGATGGATCTGTTGAGAAGGTAGTAGGGTGTGATATCCTGGTATTTGGATGACATACACAGAATAGGAAAAGAAACTTCTATACTACAATCGGTCATACTTTGGTCGTCACACAGTGGTTTCTCCACATGGGACTTGGATTTTACATCAGACATACTGGTTACTAGATCTATGGTTTTAGATCTAGATTTGGGTGGTTTCCCAATCAGGGTACTTGACAGCATTCTAAGAGTATTTGGGATGGACGACTCCTGGCACGGTAGTGTACCTGCAGGTAATGGAGTCACCCTCTCCAAAGGTGTCTTACAGACTAAAGGGGAGATGGACGTGCATGATTGGCAGATCACTTGCTCAGGCAATTGAGTCAATCATGAGATGTCAAGTACCACACCAGATGTTGTTCTTGCACTAGATGCAATAAGTTGACATTAATCCAATCCTGGAGAAACAGTCGGAAGCAGTTTTAGAACATAAGTGGATGTTCTAGGGATATGATAACGACAGCCTCATTCAGGAGACAGTTATCATTCCAGGCTTCCAAGGTGACATGGACGACAAGGAGGTTGTCAGAGTTATAGTTTTCCTTCTGATGAGGGGCAGTATTTTGGACAAGTGGTCCAAGGCAATACTGAGGGTGGCATGGCGCAGGATACTGATTAAGTTCAGTTGACGATACAGTCTAAGAAGTTTGGATTTGAAGTTCATTTATGAGCTAGGTCCCATCAGACATCCAGACATATTCTGAGACAGGTATTGCTCTTTTCGGGAGATGGCTTTCTCCGCGAACTTGAGATTTTGAGAGAGACATAGAAAGAAACAACTAAGCGGATCCACTCACTGAGGCTATTCCTCGAACGCAATAGTTCCGCAAACGAGCTTTGTGAGACTGACTAGTAGAGGAGTTGGATGTTCGGTATCACACGGGCTGTGAGTAGGCGACATCGCAATAATTAGCCTTGAGTGCAAGTGGGAGATTGTTGGAGATAGTGCCCTCAGAGTCAATTATTAGGTCACAGGTACGTGATTGTAATGATTGAGGGAGGACCTATCCCGGTAGGACAGTCTTACTCGAGATGATAGTATGCTATCTGGTTTACCTTTATCATCGTGTACTGCTTTAAGTGACCTGACATGTCGCTATTACACGTTGATAGAGCCCCTAGGATTCTTGCTTGACCACCAGCAGTATGAGGGCGATCATATAAGTGGGAGCTGGGGGTCTACAAGCATATCCTTAAAAGGTCCCTAGTCGTGGGAGTTTCGAGACCGGGCATCGATACTCCATTAGTAGACTAGTGTATACAGTCGAGACCCCGACGAGGGGCGGTGGCCGGTCTCACAAGCCACTGGTGTCAGTTGGATCACCTAAGATGTATACAGGTGCTCATTGGGTTATGAGTACACCGGACAGGACTCGCCGGGAACATGCTAGTTGGTCATATACCAGACGTCAGATGGCAGTTCCCAGGTGACATGTGTGCAGGTTAGTTCATCGACCTGGGGATCGTCATTTGTCTCGTGTGAGTTCCCACTGTACTTTGATTACTACCCTACCACGGCTCAAAGGAGTCGTGCAAACAGGTTTTAGTTGGGTACAGTCCCGAGCCACATGGAGGCAGTGAGCGTATCTTCAGGGGTTCGTCTCTCCCGGTATTGGGGGTGAGGTCGTGCTGTGTCTAGGAGAGCCATTACACAAAGTCCTTGGCCAAGGCAAGGAGATTTACTGGTAGGTATTCCAGTAGTATCTCAGGGTGTTCTGGGCTACACTCCGACACGACTTGTACCGCTTTTGGGGGTCTGACTTTTACCAACCCCCTAGGCCCGCCATGCGATACTCATAGACGAACGGACCGGACTGCACGGATATTGTCACTGACAGGCTCAGTAGGGTGTCAGGATGAGTTTACTCATCGACGTCCCTTTTGGTCAATAGCTGGTGGCCCGTCACGTATTGGCTTATACCTCTGACGTGCTAGTGGTTAAATCCACAACCATAGTATTGACGAGTCTTTAGAGTCCACCACACTTTCAGTTACTCAAGCTTTCGGGCGAAACGCTGTAGAGGCCGTATGGAGATATGGCAGGGTCCGATCAGATACGTGCGGTATTGCACGGATCAGGATCGGACAGTTTGTACTAGTGGCCGTATGGTTATATGGCAGGGTTCGATCAGATACGTGCGGTATTGCACGCATCAGGATCGGACGGATATTACTAGCCGGCTTTGGTTTAAGCCGGATCCTAGTATAGTACAGTGTAGATTTTGTCTCTTTGCATTTGTATCCGGACGGAATACAGATGCGGGTGTGTATGCACAGTATGGGGGTTTTCCTGTAATTTATTACGGGACCAGTTTTCTGGAGTTGCCAGTTTGCTTTCCGTTCCGGCCGGTTTTCCTTTGTTCTTTCCCGGCCGGACTTTTCCGATGGAGGGGGTAATTTGCAGTTTTGCAAATTACAATTGTGGAGGGGGTATCTTGCATATTGGTGGCATCATGATGGCCTTTCATGATGAGATCCTTTTTCTTTCTTTTCTTTGCTTTATATGATTAGGATGGATTTGAGGTTGATGGAATGTTTTAGTGATGATTATGTTTGGATGTGGTCACCCTCCTCCTTTTTACTACGATCACCTCCCTTCATGCTTCTTATCCTTGCTCCACCATTTTCTAAGGATGATAGTTTTTCATTTTAGAAAAGAGAGAAGAAAAAGAGAGAAGAAAAAGAGAGAAGAAGGAGAGAGCTTCATCTTCATCTTTGAGAGTATATCATTCTTCATCTCATTCCATTGCTAGAAAATTGAAAGCACCAATTTTCTATACACCATTCCTCCATCTATGGCAACCAAACCCCAAAAGAGACTATGATTCTACACTACACTTCCTACAGCATATCTTGAGCATGTCGATTTGCCGGCTTCATGCGCGAGTTGCCTCGGTATTGAGGTGGGAGCCCGTAAAAGTACCCGGCTTCGTGGTGCCCTTTCCGACGAGGAGGAGATGGACGGAGATCCCGCGAGGAGATCGGAGTGGAGATGAAGACCGGAGGACTCGGATCGTATGGTATATTTCTCTACCCCCTCTCTAGATAGCTTAGACTAGTTTAATGGCACGATCCGGAGTTTAGTGCGCGGTGGTGCCGGTTTGCTAAGTCCGCAAAAATAAAAGTTTACCACCGTTTCCGCGTTTGGCCGTCGGATTGACGCCCGGGGCGCCGCCGTGCACTTACAGTTTCAGTTTCTTTAGAAACTCCCGATGTGGATTTTTGCCCCATACTCTTATGACCTTGAGGAAAGCCAACAAATCATAAGTCACATGTCAAGTTCTACCCATCATTATCTTGTTAATTTGAACCCACCCGTACATACCCCTGACGTTGGCCAAATGGCAATACGACTGTCCCAAACCAACTCATTTATCTATGCTACATATGAATACCCCAGCATCTACCAAATACTATGCCTTGACGAAGGCCAACAAACATAGCTTGAATACTACTGACCATCTATATGAAATGACGGAGGGCTACGACTGGTTTTGGCAAAACCGTGAACGTAGTGAACTTGATATAATCGAAGGAACCTGATAGCTTTTTTAAAAGGAGTGGTTAAAGCTCCGCAATTAAAAATTCTGCTCTTTTTAAAATAACCGAGTGGTTTCTTTTAAATTTGTTCCAACGATTCAACTTTGGTTTATTTTCTTTGCATTAATATAATGCGTCCCATCATTTATCCTATCATTGCAGAAAACAACGAAAATACAACGTCCGTTTATGCCATCCGCATTCGCCACTGGGTCCCGTCATTCACCCGTTAGGTTACTTAACTAACGACAAAGCGGGGGCTGAACTAGCGCGGATGCAAAACATAAGTAACGCCTACTAGATATCATATATAGATATTGTACATTCGTCAGACACAATAATAGGCATTCCAGATCACAGATGAACATATTGGATATACTAGGAATCCGCGTTTCGTTTGAGCCTGCAACAAAAGACGGATTACACGGTTATGATGAATAGCTAAACCCCACCCTAGACCCCTACGGGTGCGACAAACTACCCGCCTAGTACCAGAAGTGAAACAGTCTCCCTCAACAACGTGAGTAGGCCATTTAACACTTCAAAATACCCGGTAGTTTATGGACCCCATCTTGGATCTAACCAAGGAGCAAAAAACAATAAATGAAATAATACAACGGTGGCTACAACCTCAACCCGGATGTGCCCCGCAAAAGAATATTACAACATATTACAATTTACATTTGAATGAAAGAATGAAAAACCCTCATCTCACATCCCGGCTATTCATCCACGACAATCCAACAAGTTCATATACACAAACCAACTTGTCCATTACAGAAATGTGCAACCCCCAACTAACCGACATACTAGCAATTAGCGGAGGTTTACAAACACATATAAACATCACCAAGCTTATAAAGTAACAATGACATTAGAATCCCGCACGCAATTAGCAAACACATCCAATTTTCCAAAACCCGAAAATCCAGTGAGCTTAATTTTAAAAGCTGAAAGTTTTGAGCCAATCCGGGAGCCGAAACGAACTCGAAACCCGCCCGAATCTTCGCGAAGGCGAAGATACATGATAATACGTCGAGTGGGAGGGCATCGGGGGGATGGCCACCCATGGAGGCCACCATGAGGTGGCCCCCAAAGGAGGACAGACCTGAGAGACCAGTTGCTGGTCTCTCAGGTCAGCAGCCCCCAAGGCAACCAATTGGTGGTCTTGGGGGGTGTTTCCGGCCGTTGGTCCATCCTCCCCCCCCCCCCCGGAGTGTCCCCGAGGTATGCACTCTTCACCCTACGGCTTCTCAGCTCAAACCGTGAGCCCGCGGGGTGTGCAAACAGCTCAAAACCTCAATTTTCAAAACTGTTTTTGTCGACAGTTTTCCGGCGACAAAAACGCAGAATTCTAACACCGCTACAAGCTATCTAAGCTTTGTGAAAGGATCTGATACCACTGTAAGTCGATGTCACGCACCCCACGTGTCCGCGGGGTGGCGGAATTAGCAAAAAATGATTTTTACGAGCTTCGCAACATTGACTCAAACCAAGGATCGAACACAAACCGTAGCTAGCAAACTACTTGAGGTTTAACTACTCAGATTCAAAGTTATACCTCACGTTACAAGTTCTTCGGGTCTTCATCGCTGTACTCCACATCTCGTAAGCTTTATGGAACATGGGTACCTCAACGGCCTCCTCGAGTCAAAAACGATCCACCCGAGAGTCTATAGTCCAAGATCCAATCTCAAATCTGAGATAACTACGGCTTCTAGCTTGCTAGTCTAGAAGTCCTAGAGGCTGTAGAGTATTTAGATGGATTAATTAGTCACTTAAACCCTACGATTCTCAACTCATGAGAGCTTTTAGGATTTGAGAAAGAAGATGAAGACTTGAGGAGAGAGAAGCGTTTTGTAATAATGAAATAATCCTTCTCACTTTGTGAATATCATGAAGCATAACAATATTATCAAAAAGAATAAAGATCTAATATTCATCATGCTTCATTTAATTCACAAGGTGAACCATCTAGTGAATCACCCAATGAGTCATGGATCATTTAATGCATACATGCACCTCATCCTCCACCTCATTTTGTTTAAATCACAAAAGGAAATAAACACAAATGAGTCACCTTCTTCTAGAAGCTTCCCGAGAATTTACGAAACTGCCCCTTTCATCCGTATTTCCGAAAAAACACGGATAATCTTTGACTGAATAAATCCACCTGTATAATACTAGAATCTGGCATAAACCAAAGCCCGCTAGTATTATATGCCCGATCATATTACGTGCATAAGTGTACGTAAGTGATCGCGGCCCTGCCGTAAAACCATACGGCCTCTACACCTTTTTCCCGGTGCAAGGAAACTCTCTGTGTGGGACTCTAAAGACTCGACACTACGCTGACAGTGGGTTTAACCACAGGCCGCAAGCGGTACTGGCTGTACATAACGGTCCCCAGGTAGATGTCGATAAGAAGGTCGATGAGGAAACCCATCCGAACTCCTACTGAGCCTGATGTAACAATCTCCGTACAGTCCGATCTGTTCTTCTAGGACTATCGCATATCAGGCCTAGGGGGCGATAAACGTCGGACCCCTAATAGCGGTATAAGTCGTGTCGGAGTGTAGCCCATTACATCTTGAGAAACTACTAGAACCTACTAGTAAATCTCGCTTGCCCTGGCCAGGGACTTTGCGTAATGGCTCTCCATACACAGCGCGATATCAACCCCCAATACTGGGAGAGACGAATCCTGTCTAACCGCCACTGCCTCCAAGTGCTTCGGGACTGCACCCAACTACTACCTGTTTGCACGACTCCTTTGAGCCGGGGTAGGGTGGTAATCTAAGAACAGTGGGAACACACCCGAGACGAAATAGCAGTGTCAAGTCGACGGAATAAGCTGTACTCATATCACCTGGGAACTGCTATCTGACGATGGGTATAATACCAACCTGCAGTTCCCGGTGAGTCCTATCCGGTGTACCCGTAACCTAACGAGCACCTACATACTATCTCCAGTACGACGTACTGATGGCTGTGGGACAGACCATCTCCCCATGCTGGGATGGGAAGCGTATACACCAGTCTACTCCAGAGTATCGATGCCCCGTCTCAATAATCCTACGACCAGGGACCTGTATAGGATATGCTTATAGACTACCCAGCCCTCACTAGTGTGACTGCCATCACAACGCTGGTAATCAAGCAAAGATCCTAAGGGCTCTACTAATATGTATAAGCGATATGTTAAAAGAAACACATGCACATATTAAAGTAGAAACAAACCAAGTAGCATACTACCATTTTTAGCAAGACTGTTAATACAACTGTGAATATCCCAAGCTTCTATTAAGTAATATACAAACTAGTATGATACAGTAATGGCCTCTAGGGCATAAACACTAACACTAACTAGAGACTAAGGGTTAGAAAAAGCAAGTAAATACCTTTACTCTAAGTGAACAAGGAATACAACCTTTGTAGACCGGTCCTTCACTTCTAAAGCTCCGTGTAGTAGTTCTTTCGCTCTAAGTAGTGGTCTCCCGGACTCTCATTAGGCTCCACTAGGCGAAAGGAACAAGCTTGCTTGAAGAACTTCGAGGCCGAAGATGATCTACGTTGAGAAATTTCCAACTCAAGCTATCTCTTCACTAATTGAGAATTAGTGAAGCAAACAACCTATACTAAATGGATATTCTCGTGTAGATTGATGAAATATGAATTTTGCTCACTTTAGAATAATTTTTCTCTCTCTTTTTCTTCACCTCAAGAAAACCTAGAAAGCTCAAAGGAGATGAAGAAGAAGATCTCAAGTGGTCAAGAATGGCAACCATGGGTTAGAAAATATCATATATGAACTCATGTAGAGACTTAACCATGGCTAAAGATAATGGTTAGGTTAACAAATAGCTAGAGTAAAACAAAATTAGTGGACTAAGTCAATGGGTTCCAAAAGCTTCTATAAGCATCCAACCCATGACAATTTCCACCTAATTTTGTTTATTCCCTAAATAAATAATCACCTTAATTATCTTAAGTATGGTATGAGTCTCATACTCCTAAGTCCAATATATCATCTAGCATGACACAAAATAAATAATACATTAATATATATCACATATATATTAAATGTATAATGAGAAAAAGAAATTCTTAAGTGAGCTAATATTAGTTAATGTATAATAATATATCAAATATATAATCATACATTAAATTATTAAATTAACACTTGATTTAATAATCCGGCTGTATCGCATACAACCGACTAATATCATATAATAAATTATTGAATCAACACTTGACCCAATAATCCGGTTATATAACATATAATCTATATCGTGAGATTAGAATACGGTATCACATACACGTATTAATATCAGTCCCGCACATATCGCATATGTGCCCTACTTCGTTTCGCATGAGCTAGGAAACCTCTGTGTAGGACTCTAAAGACTCGCCAATACGCCAGCAGTAGGTAATGATCATATCAGTCACCCACAAGCTATTGGCGGTACTAGCAGGACGTAACGGCTACTCGGGTATTGAGCGATCAGAAAATCAACAAGCAAGTTTGTTCATACTCTCATGAATCCAATAAGTAACACTACCGTACAGTCCGGTCTCTTCGTCTGATATGTCGCATATCTAGTCTAGGGGTGGTAAATGTCAGACCCCAGTAACTTGATAAGTCATGCCGATATGAGGCTCATAACGGGTCGAGAAACTACTGATAATATTTACCAGAAAATCTCCGTATCAGCCCTGGTCAGGGATTTCCTGTTATAACCAATCGAGTACGGTGCAACATCAACACCCAATACCGGGAGAGACGAAACCCTTCCTATCGCTCATTGCCTCCATGTGAATCGGGACTGTACCCAGAAACCACCGTTTTGCATGCACTCTTGAACGTGGTAAGGTGGAAATCAAAGCACGGTGGGAATCATACAAGACTCTATGACGATCTCTGGTCTACAGACTAACCTGTATCAGTGTCACCAGAGAACTACTATCTGACGTTAGGTATAATACCATCTACGAGTTCTCGGCGAGTCATGTTCAGTGTACCCAGTATCTACTAAGCACCCGTATACAATCTTTGATGTCAAACACCAATGGATGTGTAACAACCCTAAATTTCCAATACAAGTTTTTACAAAAAAAATTCAAAAAAATCCATAAAGGGGTATTTTAGCCTGAGCACGAGTTATAAGTAATTATTTTGCTTTTTAATTACAAGTTAAAAGAATGTAACAACTCCATTTTTAGTGTACAAAAATTTTCTTTAAAATTAATGTATACTTGGGGTATTTACATTTACTGTTATTATTTTAAGTAATTAATTAGCTCCATAAATACAAGAAGGAGCTTGTAGCTCATTGGTAATACCTTGTACTGCTGAACCAAACCACCAGAGTTCAAATCCCATACCCCACATTATTTTTAATATTGATTTTTTTAAAAACTTTTAGAATACCAAGAGTTTACACGTGCATATCTCACAAAAACCACACTACACCCAAAGATGTAACATTTCCAGGAGTTATATGAACCGCCAGGGGGGATCCCGGCCGCCTGACTCGGCCGAGAATTGGCCAAATCGGCCTTGACTCGGTCTGACTCCGTCCTCAGACCGAGTCACGGCCGATTCCGGCGACGATCCCAATATGAAAATTGTGTCTTTTCATATTCCCTATGCACCTGCAAAATTTCAGCCTCAGACCATTTCCAGAGCTCTTTAAAAACCCCAATTACTCCACTTTTAATACATTTTTATTACATTTTATCATATTTTTATTTTAAACTTTTCATCTACCCTAACCCTAGCCTAACCCTATAAATACCAACCCTACACACTACCCTCTCACCCAAAAATCCTGAGCCCACTCTCTCAAAAAATTTCCAAAGATCGTGTACTTTGAAAACAAGCTCAAGGCGAAACCCCGACGAAATTCCGGCGGAACTTCCGGCGATCATCTTAGGAACTATCGGCGACGACACAACACACCGACGATCCCTCTAGTTCCCTCTCACTCTCTTGAGTAATCTAAAACCCGTAAGTCCCTTTCTATCTCTCTTTTCCATTCTCAAAATACAAAATTACAAAACCTGACGGAATAGGAACAAATCCGATTTCCGATTCGGTTTTCTATAAAATTCCACTTCTCACTAATCCAATCATACCTAAACTTCCTCATATTGACTATTAAACACTAATCAAACAATTTGATCAAGTTTCATCACATGAAATGATAGCTTTTTCAATTTATCGTATTTTTTCACTTAAATACCATATTGTTTCAATTCTTCATTTAACCCCATCAAACTTGCTATACATTTAAAGTAGATCACGAGGTAACGACCTACCTCCTCACACACTCATATGAAACACCCCCTGAGAATCCAGAATACGAGAAAACAAGTAATTTCATTTAAATACCATATACTTAATAAAACATTTCTAAAAGATTAGTTTTGATACACATTTTAAATAAATACCAATTATTATGAAAATACGATAAGTTGTGGACATCGGTCGTTTATCTAAACCTGACTTTGTGGTGTCTAGGCTAGGCAAGTAAGAAAGGTAACTTTAAAAGGCCCGTCTCACGATGATTCGTGAGTGGATCTCTCCTTTTTTCACTTGTACTTACTTGGCCACAATTGGCGGTGAAGAGGCGATTTAAGGCATCTCACAACTTGTCGTTTAGACCAGTTAGGAATAGTTAAATTGACTTAGGAAACCATAGAACATAGAATACGAAAAAATTGACATCTTTACAAATAAATACCACTTACTTCATAAAACCGTTTTCTAAAGAATTTAGTATTTTACAATCTTTGCAAAGCGCCGCTACAACCCACTTTGGAGAACCCGTTCGGGATGGTGCGATTTATCGCACATCCCCGGGCTTAGTAGTGAGAGATTCAGACCTCCGCAAGGAGCATTTGGTCTCGAAAGATTTAAAATACGACATCTTAAGAAAATGAGATTTTTTAGAATATAAAATATTTATTAAAATTATTTTTGTATAAATATATGTATATTTATCATTAAAATACCTATTTTATTATGATATAAATATTCCACTTTTTTCTAAAAATCACAAGAATAAATTTTACACTAAAATACTATGAATTCCAAATAAATCAACTTTACAAATAAAAACCTTTATTTATGAAATTAGGATATTTTCACTAGAAATATCACAATATAAAATCCACCTTCATTATAACTCTAAAGACGAATAACGAATACTTGAGGTGTATTTTGAAAAGTATATAAAAGTATTTTTACATAAATCCCCCTCAAGTTCTATAAATTTCCCTAATGACCCTAGCAAATTATAGGTAAGAATTAATCAAGACTTCGATTTACATTTCTAATTGTCTGACTTGGGTTTGAGTCTGATTATATTTGACTTGAATATGATTCAAGTACAATCTACAATCTTCAATATTACAATTCAACATGAATCCACGAATCCAATTATCAATCTATACAACTTGACCAAACCGAACCATGGATATACATTCCATTTAGATGGTTCTCCAGTTATTCCATTTGCATGATTCTACGGTTACATCCGTTTACTGATATCATGGTTTCGGTCAGTCTTTCAATTATACATTCAATACAATATACAGTACAAAATAATACAAATAAAACACTACGGGGTTTAAGGGGTAGATTGGTACGGAAGGTGTTAAAGGTGGCACGAGACGGTAAGATTAAGGCACCTAACATGAATTCAATTGCCGTTGTTCCGGGTTGTGTAACGGAGCCTTGTACTTCCATTTGCCCTGGTCTCTGTAAGTCCATGCTACCTCTCCCGGTACTTTCGGGCATGCGGAATTTGGTGAAAAACAATTTTCTAGAGGCGGTAACATGGACTCAAAACCAGATCTTTGTTAAACATCTAACTAACAACCTAACTAGGAGTTGTTAACTACTCGGTTAAGGGGTTATACCTTTCTTTCTTGAACTCTTTCGTCTTCAAACCTCGATGGTGTACGGATCGGCTTCACCCCGTCGTCTCCTTGTGCCGAAGATCGATCCACCTGAAAGCTTCTACTTTTGGCTTCTTCTTCGAACTTTGAAGAAACTAGTTCACTCGGTTTGCCAACTAGAGTGAGTAGAGGAGAGTGTGTTGGGATTTTTCTCTATGGTTCTTGGTTCTCAACACATGAGACAAATGAACCATAGACTAAAGAGAGGGAGAGCAAGAGAAAGAGGATGAGAGCTCAAGAACAAGAGAGAGAAAGGAAATGAAAGAATAATGAGCAAGACTTCTTTTTCTTTTGGCTCTCATAATCCAAAAACATCATAACCAATAATAGCAATCAAGTATTAGTGATGGTTTAAGCTACAATAGCCATATCATTTCATGCACTCATTTTGCACAAGAGAACAAGCAAGCAAAAGTCTTTGCCATGAAATGATAGCCATTGTCATCATGATGGTCAACTAGTCCAACCTAGTCAACCGGTCAACAAAGTCAACAAAGTCAACCCCTCAACAACCATGTCACTATAATACTCAATTAATATTATTGTTAATTACATATCATATTCTCATTAGGGTTGAGCAAAAAGTCAATAGTCAACAGTCAACGGTCAACAACCCTAATGAGAATCCTCTGCCTCTGTCTCTCCATCAACTGTGCATACACACCCGCATCCGCGTTCCGAGGAACACGAATACATACTGGATAAAACCAATCCCAAAACGTACACTAGGATCTGGCTTAAACCAAAGCCCGCTAGTGTTAACTGTCCGGACACTAAACGTGCACAAGTGCACGGATGTGACCGAACCCTGTCGCAAAACCATGCGACCTCTACTCTTTTGCCTAAAGGCGAATAGCTTTCTGTATGGGACTCTAAAGACTCGACACTACGCTGGCAGTGGGTTTAACCACAGACCGCAAGCGGCACCAGCTGTGCGTAACGGTCCCCAGGTAGATGCCGACAAGAAGACTGACGAGGTGAAACCCATCTGAACTCCTACTGAGCCTGAATGTGACAGTCTCCGTACAGTCCGGTCTGTTCGTCTGATACATCGCATGGCGGGCCTAGGGGGCGGTAAACGTCAGTCCCCTAATAGCGGTACAAGTCGTGTCGGAGTGAAGCCCAAAACACCCTGAGATAACACTGGAAGCCTACCAGTATATCTCGCTTGCCCTGGCCAGGGACTACTCGTGTAATGGCTCTCGTAGACACAGCGCGATGTCAACCCCCAATATCGGGAGAGACGAATCCTGTCTAACCGTCACTGCCTCCAAGTGGTTCCGGACTGCACCCAACTACTACCTGTTTGCACGACTCCTTTGAGCCGTGGTAGGGTAGTAATCAAAGTACAGTGGGAACACACTCGAGGCGAAGTGACAGTGTCAAGTCAGCGGACTAAGCTGTACTCATGTCACCTGGGAACTGATAACTGACGATAGGTATAATACCAACCGGTCAGTTCCCGACGAGTCATGTCCAGTGTACTCGTAACCCAACGAGCACCCGCATACTATCTCCAGTACGACGTACTGATGGCTGTGGGACAGACCATCTCCCACACTGGGATGAAAAGCGTATACGCTAGTCTACTCCGGAGTATCGATGCCCTGTCTCGATAGTCCTGCGACTAGGGACCTGCATAAGGATGTGCTTATAGATTACCCAGCCCCCACTAGTGTGACTGCCATCACAACGCTGGTAATCAAGCAAAGATCCTAAGGGCTCCACTAATGCGTATAGGTGATAAAATAAACACATGTACACATTGAAGTAGAAACAAACCAAGTAGCATACTACTATTTTGATCAAGATTGTTTATACAAGGTGAATATCCCAAGCTTCCATTAAGTAATATACAAACTAGTATGATACAGTAATGGCCTCTACGGCATATACACTAACAATCTTCCACTTGCACTAAGGCCATGTACTGGCGTATCGAAAACCTATCATCTCGATCAGCCGCTCGAACTGAGTCTGGGGCAAGGCCTTGGTGAATGGATCTGCAGTGTTATCTTCTGAATCAACCCTCCGAACCTCGATCTCCTGGCGATCCACGATCTCCCTGATCAGGTGATACCGCCTCAAGATGTGTCTGGATCTCTGATGGGACCTGAGTTCCTTCGCTAAAGCTATAGCCCCGTTGTTGTCACAATACAGAGGTATTGGATCAACAATGGACGGAACCACCTGAAGTTCTTTTAAGAACTTCCTCATCCAGACAGCTTCTTTTGCGGCATCAGATGCAGCGATGTATTCCGCTTCCATAGTCGAGTCAGCAACGGTTTCCTGTTTGGAACTCTTCCAACACACCGCCCCTCCATTGAGGGTAAAGACAAAACCCGACATGGACTTGGAATCATCCTTGTCACTCTGGAAGCTGGAGTCAGCAAATGCCTCGATCTGGAGGTCTTTTCCGCCATACACCAAGAACATCTCCTTAGTCCTTCTCAGGTACTTGAGAATGTTCTTTACCGCTATCCAGTGTTTCTCTTCAGGGTTTGACTGATACCCGCTTACCACACTTAGTGCATAAGCTACATCCGGTCTGGTACACAACATCGCATACATTATAGAGCCTACCGCAGAAGCGTAGGGTATAACAGACATGCGATCCCTCTCCAAATCAGTCTTGGGAGACATCTCTTTAGAGAGGGTGATCCCGTGACAAGCCGGCAGATTACCGCGCTTGGAATCTTCCATTCTGAATCTTTTCAGTATGGTGTCGATGTACCTGGACTGTGAAAGTCCTAATATCCTCTCGGATCTATCACGATGGATCCGGATCCCCAGGATGTATGAGGCATCACCCAGGTCATTCATGGAGAACCTGTGTGACAAGAACCCCTTGACAGATTGTAGCATAGGAATGTCATTTCCTATTAAGAGAATGTCATCCACGTATAAAACGAGGAACACTACAGTTCTCGCTACAAATCTACTATAGATGCATGGTTCATCTGGATTTTTGATAAAGCCAAATTCTTTGACCGTCTCATCAAAACAGATGTTCCAACTCCGCGATGCCTGCTTTAGTCCATAGATGGACTTAAGCAACTTGCACACCTTTCCGCTGCTCCCACTCTGAATGAAACCCTCTGGCTGGTCCATATAGACACACTCCTCTAAATTTCCATTTAGAAAAGCGGTCTTTACGTCCATCTGCCAAATCTCATAATCGTGGAAGGCAGCAATGGCAAGAAGGATCCGAATGGATTTCAGCATAGCCACTGGAGAAAAAGTTTCGTCATAGTCCAAACCAGGTCTTTGACGAAAACCCTTTGCAACAAGTCTAGCTTTATAGGTCTCAACCTGTCCATCTACACCAATCTTCCTTTTGAAGATCCACTTGCATCCTACGGGTTTTACCCCGTCTGGAGCAATGTCCAACGTCCATACTTTGTTGGTGTACATGGACTCCATTTCGGTCCGCATTGCATCCAGCCATTTTACCGAGTCAACGCTCTGAACGGCCTGCTGGAAGCTAGTAGGCTCATCATAATCTATGATGCAATCCTCTCTATCCCCGTCTATGAGAAAACCGTAGTATCTCTCGGGCGGATGAGACTGCCTACTACTCCTGCGGAGCGGCGTAGGAATGTCCTGTTCTTTTGAACCCTCTGGTTCCACTAAGCTTTCAGTAATAGTCTGTGGTTCTGGAATTTCTTCCAGTTCTACTGCGCTCCCACTAATTTCCTTTTCCAAGAACTGGTGTTCTAGAAAGTGGGCATTACAAGAAACAATGACTTTTTGTTCCTCTGCGTGGTAGAAAAGATACCCCCTGGTGTTCTTTGGGTATCCCACAAACTTGCACTGTACTGAGCGTGCCTCGAGCTTGTCCGCATGCTGCTTTTTGACAAAAGCTGGACTACCCCATGTCTTAATGTGATTAAGATGGGGCATCTTCCCACACCACATCTCATATGGTGTGGTAAGCACAGTCTTAGTGGGAACTCGGTTCAAAAGGTATGCAGCTGATTCTAGCGCATACCCCCAGAATGATCGCGGTAACTCAGCGTTACTCATCATTGACCGAACCATATCCAATAGGGTTCGGTTCCGTCTCTCCGATACACCGTTATGTTGCGGAGTGTATGGAGGAGTAAGCTGAGAGAGAATTCCGTTCCCTTTTAAATAGTCCAGGAACTCGGCACTCAAGTATTCACCACCTCGATCCGATCTTAGAATCTTGATACTTTTGTCGATTTATTTTTCTACTTCATTCTTATATTCCTGGAACTTTCCAAAGGCTTCGGACTTATGTTTCATTAAGAAGACATAACTGTACCTTGAAAAGTCATCCGTAAAAGTAATGAAGTAAGAATAACCGCTACGCGCATGTGTAGACATTGGACCGCACACGTCGCTGTGTACGAGTCCCAAGAGCTCGCTCGCTCTTACTCCGTGTCCAGTGAACGGAGTCTTTGTCATCTTTCCTTTGAGACAGGATTGACAAGTGGCATACGATTGATATTCGAACGGATTCAAATATCCTTCTGTATGTAACTTCATCAACCTTCTCTCATTGATGTGACCCAGTCTATAATGCCATAAGAAAGTCTGATTGATTTCCGGAGACTTTCTTTTGTGTGTATTCTGGACATTGAAAATCTGTGGTTGGTTTAATACGTATATACCATTGCTCAATGTACCTGACCCAATCAAGACTTGATTAAGGTGAATGTTTACAACATTGCTTACAAACGCAAATTCATAACCTTCTTTAGAAACCAAAGATACAGAAATGATATTACAAGTTGCGTTGGGTACAAAAAAGCAATTACGCAAAACCAAAATATGTCCATCTGACATTCCCAGGTGATAGTCCCCCACGGCCTTAGCATCCATGCTAGCTCCGTTTGCAACTTTGAGGGTCATGTCACCTACCTTCAAAAACCTACGGTTTCTCAACGCCTGCAAAGAATTACAGATATGAGATCCTGATCCGGTATCCAATACCCAGGAAGTAGAGTTTATTGAAAGACAGTTATCAATAACATACACACTTGAAGCTGAAGCCGCAACTTGCTTCAGTTCCTGTGTTCTGGCCTTCCAAGCCCTGCAATCATTCTTCCAGTGTCCCTTCTTATGACAATAGAAGCATTCTTCTTTATCCACAAGCTGCCCCGCTTTCTTTGTTGCTTTTGCTTTTGCCTTTCCCTTCGTATCCACTTTACTAACACCGCCTCTTGGTTTGGTGGGGGCTTTCTTCTTCTTTCCCTTGGCTTTCGCCTTAGACCTAGAAGAAGAAGATCCTCCTACAAACAAAGTGGATGTTTCCCGACCTTTCTGTAGGGTGCCCTCTGCGCTCCTCAGCATGTTGAGGAGTTCTGAAAGTTCAACTTCCTTTTCTTGTAAGTTGAAGTTCAGGATAAACTGGGCGTAAGTGAAAGGAAGGGACTGGAGAATCAAGTCCGTATAGAGCTCCTTCTCCAACGTGGTCCCAAGGTCCGCGAGCTCCTCAATGTAGCCAATCATCTTAAGTACGTGTTCCGCTACCGATGATCCGACGGCCAACCATGCCGAAAATAGCTTCTTCGACACTTCGTATCTTGCGATACGAGATTGCTCTCCATACAGTTCTTTTGTATGGAGAAATATGGACTCGAGGTCCATATTCTCGTGCCTCCTCTGATGTTCGTTGTCCATAGAGGCAAGCACGAGGCACTTGGCCTTCGCGCAGTCGATTTCCCAGGTCTTACGGATTTCCTTATCTGCGACGCTGGTTTTGGGACCTGGGACAGGGGGAGCTTTGGTGGTAAGAAGATACCCCAGCTTGTCGTAAGTGATTGCCATCTTAACATTCCTGAGCCAATTTTTGTAGTTTGGCCCTGTCAGTATGTTTTTATCTAGAAGTAACTTAAGTCCAGTCATGTCGATTGGTCGCTGCAATTAGGAGAGAGAGAAGAAACACTCAGCATGATGCTCTTGCAAGTTTAGAGTGGTTTTTAGTTTATCTAAACAGGATGGCTCCCACTGTCTCTCGAATCCCTCCTCAAACCAAAAAGGAATAATTAGTCGGGATCAATCTCACCGCACAATACTTGCTTAACCGTTCAGCCAGGCCAGTGTCGGTACTTCGAGGGAGGTTTTCCAACGCTTTCGCGAAGTTCCTTAATTAAATAACCTCTTATCCCTGGGGACGTAGCCCCGCTAACACCTTTCTAAACACCTACTAGGTTTATAGCATTGATCGTTAAGTGAGAAATTTCCCGAGGAGTAGCATATACTCACAGTAGGATCGGGATCCAAATATCATCGCGTGACGAAACTGAAGGAATCCTACCAGAATCATCACACTCCAAATGGTATGCAACACTAGCAAGTTTCAGTTCTTTTGAAACTCCCGATGTGGATTTTTGCCCCATGCTCTTATGACCTTGACTTTGGCCAAAATATCATAAGTCACATGTCAAGTTCTACCCGTCATTCTCCCGGTTAATTTGGATCCACCCGTACCTACCCTTGACTTTGGCCAAAATGGCAGTACGACTGTCCCAAACCAACGCATCTATCTATGCTACACATGAATTCCTAATAGCTACCAATCACTATGCCTTGACTTTGGCCAACATACATAGCTTGAATACTATTGACTATCCATGTGAAACGACGGAGGGCTATGAATGGTTTTGGCGAAACCATGAACGTAGTGAACTTGATATAATCGATGGAACGAGATAGCTTTTAAAAGGAGTGGCTCAAACTCCGCATTTTAAAAGTTGGTTTTGAAAAGAACCGAGTGGTTTTTCGAAAGTGTTCCAACGACTTTTACTTGGTTTATTTTCTTGCATTAGTTCTTTTAATGCATATTTTTCTTGCATTAGTTCTTTTAATGCGTCCCATCATTTAATCCTACCATTGCAGAAAACAACCAAAATATGACGTACGCTTATGCCATTCGCATTCGCCACGGGGCCCCGTCATTACCCGTTAGGTTACTTAACTAACGACAGAGCGGGGGCTAGGCTAGCGCGGCTGTAAAACATAAGCAACGCCTAAATAATATCATATATAGATATATATAGCAATGATAGCCATTTCAGATCACAGATGAATACATTGGATATACTAGGAATCCGCAATTCGTACAAGCCTGTAACGAAAAGCAGATTACACGGTCGCGGTGAATAGCCAATACCCCACCCAAGACCCCTACGGGTGCGGCAAACTACCCGCCAAGTATCCGAAGCGAAGCAACCTCCCTCAACTCCGTGAGTAGGCCACTCGGCACTTCGGCATACCCGGTAGTTTGTGCACCCCCTCCATGGGTCTATCCTAGGAGCAAAAACAGTAAAAAGAAATTATACAATGACGGCTACAACCCCGACCCGGTTGTGCGGCCATACAAATAATTATTACATCAATTTACAAATTTACATGAATTGAAAGAAAAGAAAACTCTCGTCTCACAGCCCCCGGCTATTCACCCGCGACAATCCAATGAATTCATATACACAAACCAATAACATTACAGATCACAGATTTGTATAACACCCACTAATCGACATATAGCGATTAGCAGACGTTCAATACAAATATCACATCACAGATAAAAAAACCGTCAGCTTAAGTCTTTAGAAACTCGATCGAAATATGGTTTTTAAAGCCCCAAAAACAAAATTTTCTTTCTGGAAAATCTGGGCTGAAAAAACATATACCAAAATTCCCAAAATACCCCACTGAACAAACTGCAAAAAAATTTCCCACAGCCGAGTCAACTCGGCCGCAGAACCGCGGCGGGAGCACGCTCCCGCCGCGTTTCCGCGGCGCTTTGATCGGATCAGTGGATGAAATTTTTGCAGTTTGCTATAAAAACCCTGAGCCGAATTTTAAAATATGATTTATCATTTTTGGAACAGAGGAAAAATTCGACAGCAAGCATGAATTCCGGGTTCATTTCGGGACTTTTTCTCCGATCGAATTTCTAGCTACTATGCAAACATGTTAGATAGAGTTTAACTAGGCTCTGATACCACTGTAAGTCCATGCTACCTCTCCCGGTACTTTCGGGCATGCGGAATTTGGTGAAAAACAATTTTCTAGAGGCGGTAACATGGACTCAAAACCGGATCTTTGTTAAACATCTAACTAACAACCTAACTAGGAGTTGTTAACTACTCGGTTAGGGGGTTATACCTTTCTTTCTTGAACTCTTTCGTCTTCAAACCTCGATGGTGTACGGATCGGCTTCACCCCGTCGTCTCCTTGCGCCGAAGATCGATCCACCTGAAAGCTTCTACCTTTGGCTTCTTCTTCGAGCTTTGAAGAAACTAGTTCACTCGGTTTGCCAAACCTTGTGAACTAGAGTGAGTAGAGAAGAGTGTGTTGGGATTTTTCTCTATGGTTCTTGGTTCTCAACACATGAGACAAGTGAACCATAGACTAAAGAGAGGGAGACCAAGAGGAAGAGGATGAGAGCTCAAGAACAAGAGAGAGAAAGGAAATGAAAGAATAATGAGCAAGACTTCTTTTTCTCTTGGCTCTCATAATCCAAAAACATCATAACCAATAATAGCAATCAAGTATTAGTGATGGTTTAAGCTACAATAGCCATATCATTTCATGCACTCATTTTGCACAAGAGAACAAGCAAGCAAAAGTCTTTGCCATGAAATGATAGCCATTGTCATCATGATGGTCAACTAGTCCAACCTAGTCAACCGGTCAACAAAGTCAACAAGTCAACAAAGTCAACCCCTCAACAACCATGTCACTATAATACTCAATTAATATTATTGTTAATTACATATCATATTCTCATTAGGGTTGAGCAAAAAGTCAATAGTCAACAGTCAACGGTCAACAACCCTAATGAGAATCCTCTGCCTCTGTTTCTCCGTCAATTGTGCATACACACCCGCATCCGCGTTCCGAGGAACACGAATACATACTGGATAAAACCAATCCCAAAACGTACACTAGGATCTGGCTTAAACCAAAGCCTGCTAGTGTTAACTGTCCGGACACTAAACGTGCACAAGTGCACGGATGTGACCGAACCCTGTCGCAAAACCATGCGACCTGTCGCAAAACCATGCGACCTCTACTCTTTTGCCTAAAGGCGAATAGCTTTCTGTATGGGACTCTAAAGACTCGACACTACGCTGGCAGTGGGTTTAACCACAGACCGCAAGCGGCACCAGCTGTGCGTAACGGTCCCCAGGTAGATGCCGACAAGAAGACTGACGAGGTGAAACCCATCTGAACTCCTACTGAGCCTGAATGTGACAGTCTCCGTACAGTCCGGTCTGTTCGTCTGATACATCGCATGGCGAGCCTAGGGGGCGGTAAACGTCAGTCCCCTAATAGCGGTACAAGTCGTGTCGGAGTGAAGCCCAAAACACCCTGAGATAACACTGGAAGCCTACCAGTATATCTCGCTTGCCCTGGCCAGGGACTACTCGTGTAATGGCTCTCGTAGACACAGCGCGATGTCAACCCCCAATATCGGGAGAGACGAATCCTGTCTAACCGTCACTGCCTCCAAGTGGTTCCGGACTGCACCCAACTACTACCTGTTTGCACGACTCCTTTGAGCCGTGGTAGGGTAGTAATCAAAGTACAGTGGGAACACACTCGAGGCGAAGTGACAGTGTCAAGTCAGCGGACTAAGCTGTACTCATGTCACCTGGGAACTGATAACTGACGATAGGTATAATACCAACCGGTCAGTTCCCGACGAGTCCTGTCCAGTGTACTCGTAACCCAACGAGCACCCGCATACTATCTCCAGTACGACGTACTGATGGCTGTGGGACAGACCATCTCCCACACTGGGATGAGAAGTTATAAGTAATTATTTTGCTTTTTAATTACAGGTTAAAAGAATGTAACAACTCCATTTTTAGTGTACAAAACTTTGCTTTAAAATTAATGTATACTTGGGGTATTTACATTTACTGTTATTACTTTAAGTAATTAATTAGCTCCATAATTACAAGAAGGAGCTTTTAGCTTATTGGTAATATCTTGTACTGCTGAAACAAGCCACCAGATTTCAAATCCCATACCCCACATTATTTTTAATATTGATTTTTTTTAAAACCTTTAGAATACCAAGAGTTTACACGTGCATATCTCACAAAAACCCCACTACACCCAAAGATGTAAAATTTCTAGGAGTTAGATGAACCGAGGGGGATCCCGGCCTCCTGACTCGGTCGGGAATTGGCCAAATCGGCCTTGACTCGGTCTGACTCAGTCCTCAGACCGAGTCACGGCCGAGTCGGCCGATTCCGGCGACGGCCCAAACATGAAAATTGTTTCTTTTCATATTCCCTATGCACCTGTAAAATTTCAGCCTCAGACCATTTCCAGAGCTCTTTAAAAACCTCAATTACTCCACTTTTAATACATTTTTATTACATTTTATCACATTTTTATTTTAAACTTTTCATCTACCCTAACCCTAGCCTAACCCTATAAATACCAACCCTACACACTACCCTCTCACCCCAAAATCCTGAGCCTACTCTCTCAAAATTTTTCCAAAGATCGTGTACTTTGAAAACAAGCTCTAGGCGAAGCCCCGACGAAATTCCGGCGGAACTTCCGGCGATCATCTTAGGAACTATCGGCGACGACGCAACACACCGACGATCCCTCTAGTTCCCTCTCACTCTCTTGAGTAATCTAAAACCCGTAAGTCCCTTTCTATCTCTCTTTTCCATTCTCAAAATACAAAATTACAAAACCCGACGGAATCGAAACAAATCCGATTTCCGATTCGGTTTTCTATAAAATTCCACTTCTCACTAATACAATCATACCTAAACTTCCTCATATTGACTATTAAACACTAATCAAACAATTTGATCAAGTTTCGTCACATGAAATGATAGCTTTTTCAATTTATCGTATTTTTTCACTTAAATACCATATTGTTTCAATCCTTCAGTTAACCCCATCAAACTTGTTATACATTTAAAGTAGATCACGAGGTAACGACCTACCTCCTCACACACTCATATGCAACACCCCTTGAGAACCCAGAATACGAGAAAACAAGCAATTTCATTTAAATACCATATACTTAATAAAAAATTTCTAAAAGATTAGTTTTGATACACTTTTTAAATAAATACCAATTATTATGAAAATATGATAAGTTGTGGACATCGGTCGTTTATCTAAACCTGAGTTTGTGGTGTATAGGCTAGGCAAGTGAGAAAGGTAACTTTAAAAGGCCCATCTCACGATGATTCATGAGCGAATCCCTCATTTCTTCAATTGTACTTACCTGGTCACAATTGGCGGTGAAAAGGCGATTTGAGGTATCTCACAACTTGTCTTTTAGACCAGTTAGGAATAGTTAAATTGACTTAGGAAACATAGAACATAGAATACGAAAAAATTGACATCTTTACAAATAAATACCACTTACTTCATAAAACCGTTTTCTAAAGGATTTAGTATTTTACAATCTTTGCAAAACGTCGCTACAACCCACTTTAGGAAACCCGTTCGGGATGGTGTGGTTTATCGCACATCCTCGGGCTTAGTAGCGCGAGATTCAGACCTCCGTAAGGAGCATTCGGTCATGAAAGATTTAAAATACGACATCTTAAGAAAATGAGATTTTTTAGAATATAAAATATTTATTAAAATTATTTTTGTATAAATATATGTATATTTATCATTAAAATACCTACTTTATTATGATATAAATATTCCACCTTTTTTAAAAATCACAAGAATAAATTTTACACTAAAATACTATGAATTCCAAATAAATCAACTTTATAAATAAATACCTTTATTTATGAAATTAGGATATTTTCACTAGAAATATCAAAATATAAAATCCACCTTCATTATAACTCTAAAGATGAATAACGAATACTTGAGGTGTATTTTGAAAAGTATATAAAAATATTTTTACATAAAACCCCCTCAAGTTTTATAAATTTCCCTAAGAACCCTAGCAAATTATAGGTAAGAATTAATCAAGACTTCGATTTACATTTCTAATTGTTTGACTTGGGTTTGAGTCTGATTATATTTGACTTGAATATGATTTAAGTACAATCTACAATCTTCAATATTACAATTTAACATGAATCCATGAATCCAATTATCAATCTATACAACTTGACTGAACCGAACCATGAATATATATTCCATTTACATGGTTCTCCAATTATTCCATTTACATGATTCTACGGTTAAATCCGTTTACTGATATCATGGTTTCGGTCAGTCTTTCAATTATACATTCAATACAATTTATAGTACAAAACAATACAAATAAAACACTACGGGGTTTAAGGGGTAGATTGGTACGGAAGGTGTTAAAGGTGGCACGAGACGGTAAGATTAAGACACATAACATGAATCCAATTTCCGTTGTTTCGGGTTGTATAATGGAGCCTTGTACTTCCATTTGCCCTGGTCTCTAGCATACTGAGACCCCTCTCGTATACACTGGCATTCTTCTGTACCAAGCTACAAACAACAGCATTAATACAACATTACAACAATATAATATAACAATAAAAGCTACTCTCTCTCTCTCTCTTTCTTCTTTTCTACTTCTCCCTTATCTTTAGGACTTACCGAGCGATCTGTTCGCTGACGACATTCTATTTCTTTCTTCTTTGAATGTCGTCAGGTGGTTTGGACCCGACAGAGATCGAGCCATCTGCAGAAGACTTGGATCAACTTGTTGAAGAACCAGAGCTCTAGTTTCATTGTACATTTTCCATTCAGTACTTTTCATTTTCTGTCATGTCATTGTTTAGGCATCATTTTTATTTCAGTTGTATTTCCTTTTCATGCATTGTACAAAAGAATGTTAATATAAAAGTTGTTGTTTTTATTATACCTTGCCTCTTGTGTATTTTCTTTTATATTGCTTAGTTACGCTTAGCGTATTTACTTCTGAGTAAATACGTAGCGGGCCAGTCGCGTCCCCTTCACCGTATATCGGGAAGCGGGGCTTGACAGGATGTGGGATCATCTATCGCCCATCTCATGGGTCAAGAAACGTATACGCTAGTCTACTCTGGAATATCGATGCCATGCCTCAATACTCCCACGACTAGGAATAATTAAAGGATGAACTTGTGGACTACCCTGGCCCCACTAGTATGATCTGCATCATAGTCCTGGTAGTCAAGTATACATCCTAAGAGCTCTATCAACATGTGAGAGCAAGACAGTATCATAATACTAGTCTACATGTTAAGATAAAAAGTAACCAGATAGCATACTATTATGTCGAGCAAGAAAGTTCTCCCTATATATGTCTAAGCATCCATTGTAATATACAATCATGTACAACAATGGCCTCTAGGGCATACATACAACTAACACTTATAGCACAGCAAAATCTGGAGGCTTATAAGGTAAGGAAGACAAGGTCATATGAAAGACTGACTAGGCCGAGAACATTCCGCCAAGGTGAGCTCGTGCTAGTCATCAAAAGACTGATGATCCCCAATCGTGCAAAACGGGAGAAATTCGAGCCAAACTATGAAGGCCCATACATCATAGACAAAGTTTACCAAGGTGGAGCCTACCTGCTCATAGATATGCATGGCAAAAGACTCTTCCGGCCAATAAACAGCTGATTCCTCAAAAAATACTACGCCTAACGAGCCATGACCTAGGTCAATGATAGGTGACGACGCTCATGTCCGCTCGCTATCTTCCTGAGTCAAAAACTCTGAGAGTAGTATAAAAAGAAGCTTTGTTGCCTCAAACATGGCAACACTAGACCGAGATGTCCGTAAACTAAAATTTCGCCTCAAACATGGCGATAACAGACCGAGATGTCCTTAAACTAAAATTTGCCTCAAATATGGCGATAACGGGCCGGGATGTCCCTAAACTAGAACCTCGCCTCAAACATGGCAGTACGGACCGAGAAGTCCCTAAACTAACAACAAACCGAGATGTCCTTAAACTAAAACTTTGCCTCAAAAACGGTGATACTGGATCGAAAAGTCCTTAAACTAATTAATCGCCTCAAACATGGCGATACTGGACCGAAACGTTCCTAAACTAGTGTGTCGCCTCAAATATGGCGATAATAGACCAGAACGTCCCTAAACTAGCGCGTCGCTCCAAATACGGCGATACACTCTCTTGAGATTTATATTGCAATCGAAATCTCAATGGCGAGGGTTGCAACTCAAGTCCCACTGGCAACACAGCTACTCCAGTGATGAAGCCATCCCCAAGTCCCACAGGTAAACAGATGGGTCACCTGCGGGGAAACTACTTTCGAGAGTTCCATCGTTCGCAAAAAAAGAAGGTATGTCCACAAGTGAAATGGACATGGATGAAAACCCGAAAGAGCGCCGTGAGTAAAAACAGCAAGGCTACCGGCGAGCTTGTGAAAACCTGGAAGGACACGATATCGTTAAAAAAAAGGTATGTCCACAAGCAAAATGGGTATGGATGAAAACCCGAAAGGACGCCGTGAGTAAAAACAGCAGGACTACCGGCGAGTTTGTGAAAACCCGGAAAGGGCGCAAACTCATAAAATAAAAAAAATCATATGCACTTGCAAATTCTTCTCGATCTTGTCAGGATAAAACACCCGCGTGAGATCCTTACGACTCACAAAGGAAGAACGCACTTAGGAGTCCTCACAAATCTTAAGGAGAAATTACACTTACGGGGTCCTCACGACTCGTAAGGAGAATTCCCCTTATGAGACCCTCACATCTCATAAGATTCAAAAGCCTTAAGCTACAGGGATCCGAACCTGTTCTTAACCCATTATATCCCCCAAGTTGCCCTACAGACGGTCCAATATTGACCCTTGTATACAATCCACGGGCACAAATAAACAGTTCCCCATTAAGTTCCACCAATGGCGAGAAATGTCCCCATATGGTGAACGGCACTTGCAAGTCCTCTCGAGTTATAAAGAGAAAACACTCGTGGAAGATCCTTACGACTTACGAGAGAAAATATCACTTGGGAATCCCCACGATTCTTAAAGAGAAAATACACCTACGAGATCCTCACGACTCATAGAGAGAAATACCTTTGTGAGACCCTTACGGATCATAAAATTAAAAAGCCTTGGTTGACAGGATCCTAACCCTGTTTGCTAAGCCACCTTTGTTTAAATCAAAAAAGGCAAATGATGATTCGCTCCTGGCAATATCCCAGTTGCAGCGATACTAATGCCTAAACAAGGTATCAAACTTCAAGTCCTCGCAAGGTAAATGATGATTCGCTCTGGCAATATTCCAGTCGTAGTGATACTGATGCCAAGGTTGGTATTAGATTCCAAACTCACAATAGAAACAGCAGCGAGTAGCAAAAAAATGCATATAAAAACAGCCGAAATGACAGGGCAACTCGCAATAAAAATCAACGAGTAAAAAATATATATACATATAAAAACAGCCGAAATGTTTGGGCAACTTGCAATAAAAAGCAGCGAGTAAAAATATAAAAATGGCCAAAATGATTGGTTACCGTGAAAAATAGCCGAAATGATTGAGCAATTGCGACTTTCGCGGTATGAAAAGCTGAAAAGGTAGAGTATCGCGGAAATAAAAAATAAAATAAAATAAAATTTTCTCTGCTCTGCAAGTATGTCCATATTGACTCTTGTATACGATCCACGGGCACAAATGAAAGAAAAGGGAACTATGCTTCCCACCAGGCTCCGTCAAAGGGAGAGCCAGATCTTGATGGCAATATCTACAGCCTAGAGATCAGCTCGACGTTCTTCTCATTCCAACAGGGTGCAGATGCGACGTCAAAAAAGGCTCCAAGGAGCCAAATAAGAAAGGAGTGACGGAAAAATCCTAACTTCAACCCGATGTGCTTCTCATGCCAGCAAGATGTAGACGCAACGTCATCAAAGACCCGAAGGTCAAACAAAAAAGGAGTAATGGCAAAATCCCAGCTCCAACTCGACGTTCCTTCTCGGTGCAGACGCAATGTCAACAAACAAAAGAGAAGTGGCGGAAAAATCCTAAACTCTATCTCGGTGTGGTTCTCATGCCAGCAGGATGCAGATGCAACGTCAACAAAAGACCCAAGGGTCAAAGAAAAAATGAAGTCACGGCAAAATCCTAGCTCCAAGTTTTGACGGTTCATATACAAGCTAGAGACTATCCCGGCGTTGCTTTTCATTCCAACAGGATGCAGACATAACGTTGACAAAAGACCCAAGGGTCGAAACCAAAGATGGAGTAATGGAAAATCCTAAACTCTAAGTCTCAGCGGCACATATACAACCTAGAGACCATCCTGACATTCCCCCTCATTTCAGCAAGATGTGAATGCGGCTATCAAATGAAATTGGAGTAATGGCATATTCCTAGCTCCGGACTTCAACTGCGATACATACATCATAGAAGTCTTACATATGTCTACCCTACTTCAGCAAAGAATCGGCGCGATATCGTCAAAACAAAAAATGAAGCAATGGCATATTCCCAGCTTCGGGTCTTGAAGGCAACTCATATAAAGCCTAAAAGACTATCGGAGATCATCCCACACCAGTGCGGAGTGGTTATGACTCATCGGGGCTCCAAATTGAGCCTAACCTCAAGTAAAAAACGTCATGGAAAATTCCTAACGTTTGATCTTCCGACGATAATATGACCTAAGGAGATTACTTGAAGACGTCTTGTCTAGCCCCTAAAGGGGTCAGAGACACGACAGTCGCGAGGCTACTCAAATAACGGCTTAAAGACCGCATATCGAGGAATACATCAGCCAACGCAACGGTACAACGGACTAAAACCCTAGTACCACAAGCCTAACGGACCTCCGTCATAAAGAATGGAGGTTATCTGCATATAACGTTAGGACAAGTTTGCCTGTAAACTCAAGGGAGGTAAACTAAAAACACTCCGAAATGAGTACATAAACTAGAGACTCTGAAACAAGTGAATAAACTACAAACTCCAAAATGAGTACATAAACTAGAGATTCTGAAACGAGTGAATAAACTACAAACTCCAAAATGAGTACATAAACTAGAGACTCCGAAACGAGTGAATAAACTACAAACTCTGAAATGAGTACATAAACTAGAAACTCCGAAATGAGTGCATAAACTATTTTACGCCAAATCAAGACATCAAGAAATAGAAAGGCGCAACTCATAGGCCTCAGGATTCAGAGCTACATTTCTTAAGGATCGAGATCTGAGTTAACGATAGATGACAACGTTTGTGTCTGCTCGCTATTTCTCAGATCAAAATTCTAATTGTGTATGACATGCCAACCCGAAACCGGCCATATACTATGCATTACTTCACTCACGGATATACCACCATGATCAATGTGGTGGGGGGAAGCATTTGTTCACATCAGTCCGGTGTTTACCTATAGCTAGATGCATGCATCAGAAACTTCTAATATTAAAATGCAAAGTATATTTGCAGAGGCAAGATGCCCATATGGATATGTACTGGGGATAAAACATTCAACAGTCAACAATAAAGAAGCAGATTTAAATAAGTACTTTATTCTGCAGGAAACGGATCACCGAACACGGGATCAAAAGTATAAGGGTTTACAAAACTAAGAATAAAATTTTCTAAAGCCCTTTCTGCCTTCTCCACCATGTCGAAGTGGAGATCTTCACAAGTAGTTGCTCCCCATCGGTCAGCGCCATGCCCATTAGCGAAGGCAGACATGATGGCCCGCTGAGCCCGTATCTGGCTTAGCAACTGAACAGAACGATCCCTCAGAGGCCGGGTAGTCAAATGTTCCTCATGAAAACACCCGATCTTGTCCTCCGCCGCGTCGAGTATCGCCAGAGTCGTCTCCGTTGGATGAGAGGGGATGTCAGCAAGCACAGACAAGAAGATCATCCGGATCTAAATGGAGCCTATAGGAAGAGGAGAGCCCCTATGAGCCAGGAGTTCAAACATCACCATGTCACATTGGTCATCTGTGAGAACGGGATCCACTAATCGCGCAGAAAAACGAGGAACAATTCCCTTGATAGGTACCTCCCATGGTTGCCGACGAGCATGAGGACAATTGCAAGCCATGACTCTTGGTCGATTAAAAATGGTTCTGTCCTTGTGAAGAAAAAGAAGATCATTTCTTCATAATATAAAGAGAAGCATTTAAATTTAGGCACAGAAAATGTTGTGTATGGTGGAACTATTTCCAAGGCCTGACAAAAAGAGCATGGGAAAAGAAAGAGTTGACTAATGAAAATCAGAGCCAGAAGATGAAGCGATTCCCTTAGCAGCGCCTCACGTGCATGACACGTGAGCACCGGCACTGATTCTTTTTAGGATTAAATCCTATAGCAGCACCTCACGTGCATGACACGTGAAGCACCAGCGCTAGTTTTTTTTATATAACAACAACTCATGTGAGGCACATACAAGCAGTGGCATAAAGAAGGAAGGGTCCTTTATCATTCATACTTTAAAGAAGTTTATACATTGATAAAAAAAATCATCAAATGTTTATAATGGCAGAATGCTAAACTCTGGGCATGGATTCTCAAACTCAAAAGTAAGTTTGAGCAATGCACGTTCAGCCTCATCAACTATTTTCTTGTGCATCTTCTCTCAGATGCAGGCGTCAGGGTCACCGCTGATATCCTCCACCCTCTAATTAATATGTTGATACTATCGCTTTCTGTTGAAAGACGCGGTGCAAGATGGCGATGAGATTGTCTCTTTGTTTCTTTGAGATCAACCCCATCAAGTACACTGAATGTACCTTATCCTTAGCGTCATCGAGCACTTGGAGTGACATAACTTCAAGACGCCCGGGAATAGCTTCCTAGATCGACCCAACGATGATCTTTAAAAGAGCAGAACGACGAGGGAGCAATCGACCATTGTAATCGTCAAAGAGACACATCACCTAAGCGCATTGGGCGTCAGTAAACTCCTGACCTTGACAACGACCTTAGATGCGAATCCCCTCATAAGAGATAATCTCTTCAAGATCATACAAATTAGAATCCATAGTACCTATGTTAGGCACGCTTTATTACATTTTAATACCACTTATTTCCTATCATTTTTGTCAATAAACAGTGCTATTAATCTCTTTCTGCTCATTAGTACAGAACACATGTACACAGGCAAAAACACTAGAGATGGTACACAACATGAACGGAAACGACGGTTTTTAACCAGAACTGCAAACGGGCATAATACAGATCAAGATTAAAAGAGTTTGCAACAAAGAAAGAGTGTGACCAAGTGTGAAACATGTGTAAACATGGACTTACCCATGAATTGCTCTCTGTTCATTGCTCCAGAATTCACCCACGAGATCATTTGACTAAATTGCAATTACAGGGAGATATTAAAATAATCAGAAGACTACTGTATCAAGGTGGGACCCACTCTCCAAAGTCTGGCCGCCAATTTATTCAAAACAGCCGCAAATTGCGGCCCAGACAATGTATAATTGGTTCTTTTTCTTTGTGTGGGTCCCCCATTGTGTATTTAGTCTACCTGTTGTTGTATCTTTTTATTTTGGGTTGCCTACAAATCGCAGATCTGAGATGTAGTTCAGACATGGATTTTTGGAGCAGATATTCTGATATACTTGTGCACTTTTGTAAAAATTCTTGTTACTCTTAGAATTAAGTTGAGTTCTTTGCCTTCCTCTGGTCTTGCAACCTCTATTTTTGAGCTTGCAAGATAAGATTTTGGTAGTTGAACTCATTACATGAATTTTGAACCATTGCAATAAACACTCATTACATTCAAGTTTGATTCTTGTATCTTTTTTCTATTTCGTCGATTCTTTTGATTATTCAGTTGTGATATTCATATAATATGTGTGAGTAGTTGCTCTTAGGCTATGGGGAGGTAGGATGTGGAATGACTTCACTTCTAACCCCTTCCTTTTGATTCTTGCATTTTTTCACTTTTTTTCTTAACATCGCAAGTTTATTATGTTTTGCTTGATAGGATATATAGTTTTGAATGGTTGCAAATCAACCTTTAAACATATATCCTATCCTTTCTTTACATTTTATCATTGCTATGTTATGACTTGAAGAAGGCGTGAATACGGAATTAAGTTACGTGTCGCAATTAGCTAGATAGGATATATAGCATTCTTGCATATAGTCTATACTTGCTACTTCACTTAACTAATTCCATATCACTCCAGCTCATTCTTGTTAGTTTCTGTTTTTCTACCCTTGATATCGTATTTCATCCCGATACATGTTTCGGATAAATACGGCATACTTTCGCTACTCAAATGGAAACTAAAAGAATGAATCTTGAATCAAAATGGAGAGTTGGGGGTAAATGTCGTATTTCACTCTTACTGAACCTCAGCCCAAGTTTTCGTATCCCAAAACCTTGTTTCTTTTAGGCAGTACACTAAATTGTGACAAAAACACAATTCTCGAATCTATTGATCCATAACTCAATTTGATGTCATGATATCCACTCCTTGTGGTTCGACCCGTGCTTGCCGGCTCACTACAACGCACCGTGCACTTGCGGTTTATAAATTTTAAAACTCGATACTCACGTCGTGCACTATTTTTCCGACAAAAACCGACATATCCGACATTGACCTTATTTTCCAAAAAGCACGTCACCGTGGGTTTCGAACAAGTTTTTGGCGCCGTTGCCGGGGAGTGGCAACACCACGAAGATTATTTTGAGTTATCTCTGTATATATTTTGTATAAAACAAACAAAACACCAAAAACACCTCAAATATCCGACTCGTTGCTCTCTGTGTTTTCTGTTCTGCTGTTGATATAATTGTGCTAAAATTATTTTGCAGATAGAAAGGGTATACTAACAAAAATAAAAGAATACACATAGAAAACGGAGCAATAAAACCAAAGTCTGGCCGCAATTTTATCCATATTGGCCGCAAATTGCGGCCTAACCCTGGTGTTTTGCTCCAAATTTTCTGTCACTTCTCTAATTTTCTGTTGTTAGTCCATTTCTGTATGCAAAATTATTTAATTATATATCTACAGAAATTTGGCCATAAATATCGTATTATGCACTAAACATCGTATTTTTTATTAAATTCCATATTTCAACTGAAATACGAAGTACGATCGTGCGGAGCTGAGAACAGAATTCTGGAGAAAGGTGTTACGAAGTTAACAGTGCCAAAAATCCGGGTAGATCAACCCGTACAAGCGAACATGCAAGTGATCACGGATCAAGTCAACGGGAGTTTCTAAACTCAAGAATTCAAGGTACGTATTTTTCCTAACCCCTTCTCCTCAAACCTGACGCTCTAATACTTCGATTTTGTGCAGGATTTCTTTCGCAAACTCCGCTGCACAAGTGCCAAAAAGAAACTAACCGTATTTTTTGCAGCGCGCCGCTTATAACATAAAAACGATTGATTGATGATTTGAACAACTTTTATTGTTTGCGCATTGCATGAGTTTAATACGGACTTAAGGGCAAAGAACCCCAACAAGATACGGTAAGGGATTTCATCACCCTTCTCCGTGGCCCACAAACCACAAAGAACGAACATTTTCGCACCCTCATTAACTTTAAAAGAAATTAAACTTTCAGCCTTTGAGGACTTCGCGCTCACTAGGGTAAGTTAAGTGTATTTCGAATACCGCCGATCGATACATTCTTCCTGAAGTGTCTAGGAAAGTGTGAAAGGCGCAACCGCCGAAAGAGAGAAGGTTACTCTAATTAAGGAACCTCGCGAAAGCGAGGGAAAATCTCCCTTCCTCTCTGCACTTACCTGGCTTCTCGATCAGTCTATCTTGGGCCCGTTTCGCAGTACATTTTTACTTCAAAAGGCAAGTTTTTTTGAGCAGGTCTAGTTGACCTAGGTGACCCTAGACTGTTTAGGTGTGTGCAGTATGTCTTGTTTGTGATCTTGTTATACCTTGTGTGTGATATTTGTGGTTGTGAATATTTTGGTTGAAAAACATTTTTTTTCTTCTTCTTTTCTCTCGGTCTTTCCAACCACTCCCGGATAGTGCATGTCAGCTTGGACTAGAGATTCACAATCTCGATTAGTTCGGTTTGTGCCTATATCTTCCGATTCTTCTTCACCTTCTGATTCCTCGGAACCTTCCGAGACCTTCTTACCTTCTGCCTCATCGGAGCCGTCCGATTCTACACCTTCACTTTCTTCTTCTTCACCACCAACAATGACGGAGCAAACAATCGTTGAGCAACAGGAGGCGGCATTACAGGACAGATGTTACCCACACCGTTCATCCCTTCCTTCATGCAGAGTATTGCCCACCATTGCGGCAAACAACTATGAGATCAAACCGCAATTCATACCACTACTCCCCAAATTCCACGGACTCGAGTCCGAAGATGCTTACCTGTTAATCAGTGAATTTGAAGGAGTATGTGCGATGATGAAGATTCACGGAGTTGGAGAAGATGTCGTTAAGCTCAAATTCATTCCCTTTGCGCTTAAGGATAATGCGAAAAGCTGGTTAAACAGTTTACCAGCTAGATCGATCACGACATGGGATGACTCTATGAAAGTTTTTCTTAAAAAAATTTACCCTATTCATAAAACCGTGCGAATTCGCAATGAACTCCATAATTTTAAACAAAAAGAGGGTGAAATTTTTTGGAAATGCTTAGAAAGATTTAAAGACATCTTAATCAAATGTCCCCATCACGGGTTAGAACAGTGGAGGTTATGTCAGATTGTCTATGAGGAGTTAGATTCCAGTTCACGCATGATGTTAGAATCCATGTGTCAGTGCAAATTCCTGAGCTATGGTGCTAAGGACGCATGGAACTTTTTGGAAGAACTGGCTGACAAAACCATCCAGTGGGAGAGTGTGAGTGAGAAACCATCTGTGACTAGGAGCGGTGCACACATATTTGACACCTCTATAGCTGCCGAAGCCAAAATTGCCGCTCTTGTACGACGAATGGAAGCTTTAGAGGGCAAAAATTCACCGCTACCAGTCAATCAAATTTCTCCGATTTTGTGCGCTAACTGTCAGCATCCTAGCCACATAACAGAAGAATGTCCGTTTCTCGTTGGGTCTCAGGAACCTGAAAACGTCAATGCGCTGTATCAGAACCAGCGCCCCAGGAACGACCCTTTTGCACCGACGTACAACCCTGGTTGGAAGAATCATCCCAATTTTGCTTGGAATCAGGCCCCTTTTCAAAACAACAATTCAAACCCGCCTTTCCAACAATTTCAAAATTCAAATTTTCAAAACCAAAAATTGGGATATCCAACTAACCAGCCCCAGCAGCCCCAACAGCGGATTCAGCACAACCCAACCTTTACACCCTCTGGGTTCGCCCAAGACGACAAGAGGGTGACATCCATCGAAAAAGGGTTGGAACCTTTGATTAAAACTTCTGCGCAGACTTCATCTAGTCTGGCAACTTTTATGCAAACATCCGGTCAGTTGCATAGCGCTAACACTCAAGCGATAGCCAAATTAGAAATCCAAATCATTCAACTGGCTGCAGCAGTTAATGAACGTGAGAAGGGAACATTTCCCTCTCAACCCGTGATAAACCCAAGAGAACAGAGAAACAACAACGCTCATGTTGTTCAGACGAACAATATTGAGAATGCGAACGCCGTCACCGTCCTAAGATCAGGACGAACGTTTAACAACAAGGTTGTCAACCCCAGCGAATCATCCAAGCGTGCGGTTGTCAGTTTGCCAGCACGTAGTTCATCTCCTGCTCCTCATTGTGATCCGTCGTCATCTTCATCACCTTCTTCTTCTTCTCCTCCTCCTCCCGCTTCTTCTTCGTCATCTGCTGCACATCCTTCAAAGCAACATGGGAATTTGCTACACGACCACACTGATGATCCAGCAAGAACATTCCCGTCTTCTGCACCTATTCCATCTGCAGCTTTTCCAAACTCAGTGTTTGGACCTAAGGCTCCCTATCCTAATAGGTTAAAATCAAAGAAGCCTTCTGCAAACATGGAAAAGGTGTTGGAAGTTTTTAAACGCTGTGAGGTCAACATTCCTTTGTTGGACGTCGTCCAACAAGTTCCGGCATACGCAAAATTTCTGAAGGACTTGTGCACCCAAAAACGACGCACAAACGTCCCCAAAACCGTCTTCTTGGCCGCCACTCTGAGCGATGTTTTGTCCAAGTCCATTCCTGTGAAATATAAGGACCCAGGCTGTCCTACTATTTCTTGCACCATTGGGGACAAACAAATTAACCGAGTCATGTTAGACTTAAGGGCAAGTGTGAACCTCCATCCCTACTCAGTTTACAAACAACTGGGATTAGGAGAACTCAAGCCGACCAGAGTGACTCTGGAACTGGCAGATCGTTCAACAAAAGTACCGAGGGGAGAAATTGATGATGTTCTAATCAAGGTCGGGGAATTCATATTCCCCGTAGACTTCATTGTGTTGGAGACTGAGCCCGTCACCAATCCCAGCGGTCAAATTCCAATCGTACTAGGACGGCCTTTCCAAGCCACATCCAACGCGTTGATAAACTGTCGTAATGGGTCCATAAAACTTTCTTTTGGGAACATGACAGTGGACCTCAACATTTTCACGCTAGGAAACCAGGCGAGTGAGAAACACGATGACACTTTTGAAGTCAACACTGTATACGATATGTCTGAGGAGGGGACATTTGACTTCAAAAATGAGTGTCTGGACGAGACTTTTGAAGAACTGTTTTCTGAGGAGCTTCTTTTCCTTGAGAAGCTAAATCCTGAACATGCATCCTACGCACATTGGGGCCCCCAATTTGAACCTCTTCGCAACGAACCAGCCCCTGAAGTGCGACCATCTGTAGAGGAGGTACCGAAACTTGACCTCAAAGTTCTTCCTGACCACCTCAAGTATGCGTACTTGGGAAATAATGAAACGCTTCCAGTAATAATTGCAACCGACCTTGCGCTTGAGCAAGAGTCAGCCCTCATGGATGTTCTGAGAAAGAACATGGAAGTGATTGGGTGGTCAGTGGCTAATATCAAAGGAATCAGCCCTGCTATCTGCCAGCACAGAATCCATATGACTGATGATTCTAAATCCTTCAAGGATCCTCAACGCCGGCTTAACCCGGTAATGAAAGAAGAGGTAAGGAATGAAATGCTGAAGTGCCTGGTGTTAGTGTATATGCCCTAGAGGCCATTACTGTATCATACTAGTTTGTATATTACTTAATGGAAGCTTGGGATATTCACCTTGTATAAACAATCTTGCTCAATATAGTAGTATGCTACTTGGTTTGTTTCTACTTCAATGTGTACATGTGTTTATTTTGCGATATCACCTATACACATTAGTGGAGCCCTTAGGATCTTTGCTTGATTACCAGCGTTGTGATGGCAGTCACACTAGTGGGGGCTGGGTAATCTATAAGCACATCCTTATACAGGTCCCTAGTCGTAGGACTATCGAGATAGGGCATCGATACTCTAGAGTAGACTAGCGTATGCGCTTCTCATCCCAGTGTGGGAGATGGTCTGTCCCACAGCCATCAGTACGTCGTACTGGAGATAGTATACGGGTGCTCGTTGGGTTACGAGTACACTGGACAGGACTCGTCGGGAACTGACAGGTTGGTATTATACCTATCGTCAGTTATCAGTTCCCAGGTGACATGAGTACAGCTTAGTCCGCTGACTTGACACTGGCACTTCTCCTCGAGTGTGTTCCCACTGTACTTTGACTACTACCCTACCACGGCTCAAAGGAGTCGTGCAAACAGGTGGTAGTTAGGTGCAGTCCCGAAGCACTTGGAGGCAGTGCCGGTTAGACAGGATTCGTCTCTCCCGGTATTGGGGGTTGACATCGCGCTGTGTCTAGGAGAGCCATTACACGAGTAGTCCCTGGCCAGGGCAAGCGAGATATACTGGTAGGCTTCCAGTGTTATCTCAGGGTGTTTTGGGCTTCACTCCGACACGACTTGTACCGCTATTGGGGGACTGACGTTTTACCGCCCCTAGGCCCGACATGCGATGTATCAGACGAACAGACCGGACTGTACGGAGACTGTCACATTCAGACTCAGTAGGAGTTCAGATGGGGTTCACCTCGTCAGCCTTCTTGTCGGCATCTACCTGGGGACCGTTACGCACAGCTAGTGCCGCTTGCGGTCTGTGGTTAAACCCACTGCCAGCGTAGTGTCGAGTCTTTAGAGTCCCACACAGAGGGTATTCGCCTCTGGGCAAAACAGAGTAGAGGTCGCATGGTTTTGCGACAGGGTTCGTTCTCATCCGCGCACTTATGCACGTTTGGAGTCCGGACGGATATTGCCAGCGGGCTCTGGTTTGAGCCGGATACTGGTATATGTTTTGGGGTTACTTTTATCTCTCAGTATTCATGTTCCTCGGAACAAGAATGCAGGTGTGTATGCACAGTTGTTTGAGGCGGAAGAAGAGGTTTTTCATTAGGGTTTCGGAACGGGTGCGCATGCACAGTTGATAGTCGTCTTTTTTCCAAACCCTAATGAATTAGTGAGATATCTATTAATAATAGTAATTAAATGAAATTATGTTATGGTTGGTTTTGTTGACTTGTTGACCATGGTTGACTTGTTGACCATGGTTGAATGTTTGACCATCATCATTATTTTGCAAGGATGCTCCTTGATTCTTGCCAACATTATTTAATGAAGTATGATAGTGGTCATTCCAAAACAACCATCAACTATTCTCATTTGAATTATTATTACTAATTAGATAATTCTTTTTCTTTTGATATGGTTGCAAAAAGGAAAAAGATAGCTCATTCTATCATTTAGCTTCTCTCTCCTCACTTCATCTTCTTCTTCCTCTAGCCAAAGGAGAATCCTTCTCATGTGTTGAGAATCCCTCTCCTTAAAAGAAAAGCACCCCTTAGACACTCTCTACTCACTCTAGGATCAAGGGTTTAGCAAGCCGGAGATTCTAGTTCACTCAAAGTTCGAGAAAGAGCCCGAAGGTTGAAACCTCAGGTGGATCCATCTTCGACGGAAGAAGGCGACGAGAAGAGAACCATCAACCTCTACAAGGTTTCAAGAAGAAGGAGTTCAAGTTTAGGTATAACCATCTTTCCGAGTAGCTAACTCTCTTTAGCTTGTTTGCCAGTTTTAGTTTAGGAAAAGATCCCGACTTTGTTTAGTCCATGTTGCCCCATGCGCCAAAATTTGATTTTTATACCGTTTCCGCCTCCCCGTAAGAACCGGGGGTCGCAACGTGGACTTACAGTGGTATCAGAGACTAACTAAACTTAAACTAGCAAGGTAGTGAAGTGTAACGAAGTTCGGAACCGAAAAATCCAAAAACCAAACTTTGCAAAAACCCTAGTTTCTGTTAATTTTTTTTCTGGTCAAAACAAAATTTGTTATATACGTAAAATCATCTCAGGGTTTTTTAAAGATAACCACCAAACACGAGCCAGAGATCTGACCAGAAGAGCGCGTTTCCGCGGCGACAGCAAGCTATGTCGCCGCGGATCCGCGGCCGTCTTGTCTCTTCTCTGCCTTGTTTTTGGTGCAGTGTATCTCTTTATTGGTTTTAGGATTTTTAAGATATATTATATGTGCCCAGATTTTCCAGAATAGAGATTTGTTTTTGGGGGCCTATAATTCCGTATTTTTTCCGGACTTCACTACATTTTGACTATGATGGTTATATCTGTGATGTTTGTATGTATTGAACGTCGGCTAATCGCTATAAGTCGATTAGTCGGGGTTATACATCTCTGTGATCTGTGTTTGATATTGGAATGTGTATATGAATGTGTTGGACTGTCGCGGGTGAATAGCCGGGGTGGATGTGAGATGAGCTTTTGTTTTTCTTTCATTCATTTGTAAATGTAAATTGATGTAATAATATTATTTGTATGGCCGCACAACCGGGTCGGGGTTGTAGCCGTCATTGTATAATTCTTTTTACTGTTTTTGCTCCTAGGATAGACCCATGGAGGGGTGCACAAACTGTCGGGTACTTGGCGGGTAGTTTGCTGCACCCGTAGGGGTCTTGGGTGGGGTATTTTCTATTCACCGCGACCGTGTAATCCGCTTTTCGTTGCAGGCTCGAACGGATTGCGGATCACTAGTATATCCAATATATTCATCTGTGATCTGTAATGTCTATCATTGCTTTATATTTAGGCGTTGCTTATGTTTTACAGCCGCGCTAGCCCAGCCCCCGCTCTGTCGTTAGTTAAGTAACCTAACGGGTGATGACGGGACCCCGTGGCGAATGCGAATGGCATAAGCGTACGTCATATTTTGGTTGTTTTCTGCAATGGTAGGGTTAAATGATGGGACGCATTAAAAGAACTAATGCAAGAATATCACGCATTAAAAGAACTAATGCAAGATAATAAACCAAGTTAAAGTCGTTGGAACACTTTCGAAAAACCACTCGGTTCTTTTCAAAAACTAACTTTTAAAAGCGGAGTTTGAGCCACTCCTTCTAAAAGCTATCTCGTTCCATCGATTATATCAAGTTCACTACGTTCACGGTTTTACCAAAACCATCCGTAGCCCTCCGTCGTTTCATATGAATATTCAACAGTATTCAAGCTGTGTTTGTTGGCCTTAGTCAAGGCACAGTGTTTGGTAGCTGGTAGGTATTCATATGTTGCATAGATAGAATGCGTTGGTTTGGGACAGTCGTATTGCCTTGTTGGCCATAGTCAAGGGTATATACGGGTGGGTTCAAATTAACCTGGATAACGACGGGTAGAACTTGACATGTGACTTATGATTTGTTGGCCTTAGTCAAGGTCATAAGAGCATGGGGTAAAAATCCACATCGGGAGTTTCATAAGTACTGAAACTTGCTAGATTTGCATACCATTTGGAGTGTGATGATTCTGGTAGGATTCCTTCAGTTTCGTCACGCGATGATATTTGGATCCCGATCCTACTGTGAGTATATGCTACTCCTCGGGAAATTTCTCACTAAACGATCAATGCTATAAACCTAGTAGGTGCCTAGAAAGGTGTTAGCGGGGCTACGCCCCCAGGGAAAAGAGGTTCTTAAATTAAGGAACATCGCGAAAGCGTTGGAAAACCTCCCTCGAAGTACCGACACTGGCCTGGCTGAACGGTTAAGCAAGTATTGTGCGGTGGGATTGATCCCGGCTAATTCTTCCTTTGTGGTTTGAGGAGGGATTCGAGAGACAGTGGGAGCCATCCTGTTTAGACAAATTAAAAACCATTCTAAACTTGCAAGAGTATCGTGCTAAGTGTTTCTTCTCTCCCCCTGCAGCGACCAAATCGAAATGACTGGACTTAAGTTACTTCTAGATAAAAACATACTGACAGGGCCAAACTACAAAGATTGGCTCAGGAATGTCAAAATGGCAATCACTTACGACAAGCTGGGGTATCTTCTTACCACCAAAGCTCCCCCCGTCCCAGGTCCCACCTCCAGCGTCGCGGATAAGGAAATCCGTAAGACTTGGGAGATTGATTGCGCGAAGGCCAGGTGCCTCGTGCTTGCCTCTCTGGACAACGATCACCAGAGGAGGCACGAGAATATGGACTTGGAGTCCATATTTCTCCATACAAAAGAACTGTATGGAGAGCAGTCTCGTATCGTAAGATACGAAGTGTCGAAGAAGTTATTTTCGACAAAGTTGGCCGTCGGATCATCGGTAGCGGACCACGTGCTTAAGATGATTGGCTACACTGAGGAGCTCGCGGAACTTGGGACCACGTTGGACAGTGAACTCTATACGGATTTAATTCTCCAGTCCCTTCCATCCACTTACGCCCAGTTTATACTGAACTTCAACTTACAAGAAAAGGAAGTTGAACTTTCAGAACTCCTCAACATGCTGAGGAGCGCAGAGGGCACCCTACAGAAAGGTAGGGAAACACCCGCTTTGTTTGTAGGAGGATCTTCTTCCTCTAGGTCCAAGGCGAAAGCCAAGGGAAAGAGGAAGAAAGCCCCCGCCAAACCAAGAGGCGGTGTTAGTAAAGTGGGTACGAAAGGAAAGGAAAAGGCAACAAAGTTAGCGGGGAAGCTTGTGGGTAAAGAGGAATGCTTCTATTGTCACAAGAGTGGACACTGGAAGAAAGATTGCAGGGCTTGGAAGGCCAGGACACAGGAACTGAAGCAGGTTGCGGCTTCAGCTTCAGCTGTGTATGTTATTGAAAACTGTCTTTCTATAAACTCTACTTCCTGGGTATTGGATACCGGATCAGGATCTCATATCTGTAATTCTTTGCAGGCGTTGAGAAACCGTAGGGTTTTGAAGGCAGGTGACATGACCCTCAGAGTTGCGAACGGAGCTAGCATGGATGCTAAAGCCGTGGGGGACTATCACCTGGGAATGTCAGATGGACATGTTTTGGTTTTGCGTAA
Organism: Agapanthus africanus; assembly: GCA_030015575.1. NCBI lineage: Eukaryota > Viridiplantae > Streptophyta > Magnoliopsida > Asparagales > Amaryllidaceae > Agapanthus > Agapanthus africanus. The sequence continues at coordinate 184,782,789 of JASDDO010000019.1, read as the reverse complement.
TTGCTTTTTTGTACCCAACGCAACTTGTAATATCATTTCTGTATCTTTGGTTTCTAAAGAAGGTTATGAATTTGCGTTTCTAAGTAATGTTGTAAACATTCACCTTAATCAAGTTCTGATTGGGTCAGGTACACTGAGCAATGGTATATACGTATTAAACCAACCACAGATTTTCAATGTCCAGAATACACACAAAAGAAAGTCTCCAGATATCAATCAGGCTTTCTTTTGGCATTGTAGACTGGGTCACATCAATGAGACACGGTTGACTAAGTTACATAAAGAAGGATACTTGGATCCGTTCGAGTATCATTCTTATGCCACTTGTGAATCTTGTCTCATGGGAAAGATGACAAAGACTCCGTTCACTGGACACGGAGAAAGAGCGAGCGAGCTCTTGGGACTCATACACAGTGACGTGTGTGGTCCAATGTCTACACATGCGCGAAGCGGTTATTCATACTTCATTACTTTCACAGACGATTTCTCTAGGTATGGACATGTCTTCTTAATGAAGCACAAATCCGAGGCCTTTGAGAAATTTCGGGATTACAAGAATGAAGTTGAAAAACAAACAGGCAAAAGTATCAAGATCCTAAGATCGGATCGAGGTGGTGAATACTTGAGTGCCGAGTTCCTGAATTATTTAAAAGAGAACGGAATTCTCTCTCAGCTTACTCCTCCATACACTCCGCAACACAACGGTGTATCGGAGAGACGGAACCGAACCCTATTGGATATAGTACGTTCCATGATGAGTAAGGCTGAGTTACCGCGATCTTTCTGGGGTTATGCACTAGAAACAGCTGCACATCTCTTGAACCAAGTTCCTACTAAGACAGTGCCTACCACACCATATCAGATATGGAGTGGGAAGAAACCCTGTCTTAAATCCTTTAAGACATGGGGATGTCCGGCTTTTGTTAAAAAGCAGCATGCGGACAAGCTCGAGGCACGCTCAGTACAGTGCAAGTTTGTGGGATACCCAAAGAACTCCAAGGGGTATCTATTCTATTACGCAGAGGAGCAAAAAGTCCTTGTTTCTCGTCATGCCCGCTTCATAGAAACTGAGTTTTTAGAAAATCAGATAAGTGGGAGCGCAGTAGAACTGGAAGAAATTCCAGAACCACAGACTATTACTGAAAGCTTAGTGGAACCAGAGGGTTCAAATGAACAGGACATTCCTACGCCGCTCCGCAGGAGTAGTAGGCAGTCTCATCCGCCCGAGAGATACTACGGTTTTCTCATAGACGGGGATAGAGAGGATTGCATCATAGATTATGATGAGCCTACTAGCTTCCAGCAGGCCGTTCAGAGCGTTGACTCAGTAAAATGGCTGGATGCAATGCGGACCGAAATGGAGTCCATGTACACCAACAAAGTATGGACGTTGGACATTGCTCCAGACGGGGTAAAACCCGTAGGATGCAAGTGGATCTTCAAAAGGAAGATTGGTGTAGATGGACAGGTTGAGACCTATAAAGCTAGACTTGTAGCAAAGGGTTTCCGTCAAAGACCTGGCTTGGACTATGACGAAACCTTTTCTCCAGTGACTATGCAGAAATCCATTCGGATCCTTCTTGCCATTGCTGCCTTCCACGATTATGAGATTTGGCAGATGGACGTAAAAACCGCTTTTCTAAATGGAAATTTAGAGGAGTGTGTCTATATGGATCAGCCAGAGGGTTTCATTCAAAGTGGGAGCAGCGGAAAGGTGTGCAAGTTGCTTAAGTCCATCTATGGACTAAAGCAGGCATCGCGGAGTTGGAACATCTGTTTTGATGAGACGGTCAAGGAATTTGACTTTATCAAAAATCCAGATGAACCATGCATCTATAGTAGATTTGTAGCGAGAACTGTAGTATTCCTTGTTTTATACGTGGATGACATTCTCTTAATAGGAAATGACATTCCTATGCTACAATCTGTCAAGGGTTTCTTGTCACACAGGTTCTCCATGAAAGACCTGGGTGATGCCTCTTACATCCTGGGGATCCGGATCCATCGTGATAGATCCAAGAGGATATTAGGACTTTCACAGTCCAGGTACATCGACACTATACTGAAGAGATTCAGTATGGAAGATTCCAAGTGCGGTAACCTACCGGCTTGTCACGGGATCACCCTCTCTAAAGAGATGTCTCCCAAGACTGATTTGGAGAGGGATCGCATGTCTATTATACCCTACGCTTCTGCGGTAGGCTCTATAATGTATGCGATATTGTGTACCAGACCGGATGTAGCTTATGCACTGAGTGTAGTAAGCCGGTATCAGTCAAACCCTGGCGAGAAACACTGGATAGCAGTAAAGAACATTCTCAAGTACCTAAGGAGGACTAAGGAGATGTTCTTGGTGTATGGCGGAAAAGACCTCCAGATCGAGGCCTTTGCTGACTCCAGCTTCCAGAGTGACAAGGATGATTCCAAGTCCATGTCGGGTTTTGTCTTTACCCTCAATGGAGGGGCGGTGTGTTGGAAGAGTTCCAAACAGGAAACCGTTGCAGACTCGACGATGGAAGCGGAATACATCGCTGCATCTGATGCCGCAAAAAAAGCTGTCTGGATGAGGAAGTTCTTGAAAGAACTTCAGGTGGTTCCGTCCATTGTTGACCCAATACCTCTGTATTGCGACAACAACGGGGCTATAGCTTTAGTGAAGGAACCCAGGTCCCATCAGAGATCCAGGCACATCTTGAGGCGGTATCACCTGATCAGGGAGATCGTGGATCGCAGGGAGATCGAGGTTCGGAGGGTTGCTTCAGAAGAAAACACTGCAGATCCATTCACCAAGGCCCTACCCCAGACTCAGTTCGAGCGGCTGATCGAGATGATAGGTCTTCGATACGCCAGTACATGGCCTTAGTGCAAGTGGGAGATTGTTAGTGTATATGCCCTAGAGGCCATTACTGTATCATACTAGTTTGTATATTACTTAATGGAAGCTTGGGATATTCACCTTGTATAAACAATCTTGCTCAATATAGTAGTATGCTACTTGGTTTGTTTCTACTTCAATGTGTACATGTGTTTATTTTGCGATATCACCTATACACATTAGTGGAGCCCTTAGGATCTTTGCTTGATTACCAGCGTTGTGATGGCAGTCACACTAGTGGGGGCTGGGTAATCTATAAGCACATCCTTATACAGGTCCCTAGTCGTAGGACTATCGAGACAGGGCATCGATACTCCGGAGTAGACTAGCGTATGCGCTTCTCATCCCAGTGTGGGAGATGGTCTGTCCCACAGCCATCAGTACGTCGTACTGGAGATAGTATACGGGTGCTCGTTGGGTTACGAGTACACTGGACAGGACTCGTCGGGAACTGACAGGTTGGTATTATACCTATCGTCAGTTATCAGTTCCCAGGTGACATGAGTACAGCTTAGTCCGCTGACTTGACACTGGCACTTCGCCTCGAGTGTGTTCCCACTGTACTTTGACTACTACCCTACCACGGCTCAAAGGAATCGTGCAAACAGGTGGTAGTTGGGTGCAGTCCCGAAGCACTTGGAGGCAGTGCCGGTTAGACAGGATTCGTCTCTCCCGGTATTGGGGGTTGACATCGCGCTGTGTCTAGGAGAGCCATTACACGAGTAGTCCCTGGCCAGGGCAAGCGAGATATACTGGTAGGCTTCCAGTGTTATCTCAGGGTGTTTTGGGCTTCACTCCGACACGACTTGTACCGCTATTGGGGGACTGACGTTTTACCGCCCCCTAGGCCCGACATGCGATATATCAGACGAACAGACCGGACTATACGGAGACTGTCACATTCAGACTCAGTAGGAGTTCAGATGGGGTTCACCTCGTCAGCCTTCTTGTAGGCATCTACCTGGGGACCGTTACGCACAGCTAGTGCCGCTTGCGGTCTGTGGTTAAACCCACTGCCAGCGTAGTGTCGAGTCTTTAGAGTCCCACACAGAGGGTATTCGCCTCTGGGCAAAACAGAGTAGAGGTCGCATGGTTTTGCGACAGGGTTCGTTCTCATCCGCGCACTTGTGCACGTTTGGAGTCCGGACGGATATTGCCAGCGGGCTCTGGTTTGAGCCGGATACTGGTATATGTTTTGGGGTTACTTTTATCTCTCAGTATTCATGTTCCTCGGAACAAGAATGCAGGTGTGTATGCACAGTTGTTTGAGGCGGAAGAAGAGGTTTTTCATTAGGGTTTCGGAACGGGTGCACATACACAGTTGACAGTCGTCTTTTTTCCAAACCCTAATGAATTAGTGAGATATCTATTAATAATAGTAATTAAATGAAATTATGTTATGGTTGGTTTTGTTGACTTGTTGACCATGGTTGACTTGTTGACCATGGTTGAATGTTTGACCATCATCATTATTTTGCAAGGATGCTCCTTGATTCTTGCCAACATTCATTTAATGAAGTATGATAGTGGTCATTCCAAAACAACCATCAACTATTCTCATTTGAATTATTATTACTAATTAGATAATTCTTTTTCTTTTGATATGGTTGCAAAAAGGAAAAAGATAGCTCATTCTATCATTTAGCTTCTCTCTCCTCACTTCATCTTCTTCTTCCTCTAGCCAAAGGAGAATCCTTCTCATGTGTTGAGAATCCCTCTCCTTAAAAGAAAAGCACCCCTTAGACACTCTCTACTCACTCTAGGATCAAGGGTTTAGCAAGCCGGAGATTCTAGTTCACTCAAAGTTCGAGAAAGAGCCCGAAGGTTGAACCCTCAGGTGGATCCATCTTCGACGGAAGAAGGCGACGAGAAGAGAACCATCAACCTCTATAAGGTATCAAGAAGAAGGAGTTCAAGTTTAGGTATAACCATCTTTCCGAGTAGCTAACTCTCTTTAGCTTGTTTGCTAGTTTTAGTTTAGGAAAAGATCCCGACTTTGTTTAGTCCATGTTGCCCCATGCGCCAAAATTTGATTTTTATACCGTTTCCGCCTCCCCGTAAGAACCGGGGGTCGCAACGTGGACTTACACCTGGACAATGGTATCATCTATCCTATATCTGATAGCAAATGGGTAAGCCCCATTCACGTGGTACCAAAGAAATCAGGACTCACCGTTGTCACGAATGAAGCAAATGAGCTAATCCCAACCCGTACACAAACGGGATGGAGAGTCTGTATTGATTACAGAAAGCTCAACGCAGCAACTCGCAAGGACCATTTCCCGCTGCCCTTCATTGATCAAATGCTTGAACGCCTAGCTGGTCACGCCTATTATTGCTTCTTAGATGGTTATTCCAGCTATAATCAGATCCCGATTGATCCAGAAGATCAGGACAAAACAACCTTCACTTGTCCTTTTGGTACCTTCGCCTACCGCCGCATGCCCTTTGGGCTGTGCAATGCACCCGCAACATTTCAGCGGTGCATGATAAGCATATTCTCTGATATGGTAGAGCGATTTTTAGAGGTTTTCATGGATGATTTCTCCATCTTTGGAGATTCATTTTCTGAGTGTTTGAGGCATCTAGAGCCAGTAATGCTACGATGTAGAGAAAAGCACCTCACACTCAACTGGGAGAAGTGTCATTTTATGGTCAAACACGGCATCGTGTTAGGCCATATCATTTCTGAAAAAGGAATTGAAGTCGATAGGGCAAAAATCGACGTTATCTCAAGCCTCCCACCTCCACGGACTGTCCGTGACATTAGGGCATTCTTAGGCCACGCCGGGTTTTACAGGCGTTTCATCAAGGATTTTAGCAAACTGGCTAAACCCTTGACTTCTTTGCTGGCCAAAGAAACACCCTTTGATTTCAACTCTGAGTGCCTTCACGCGTTCAAGTTTCTAAAGTCGGAACGTACTTCTACTCCGATTTTAAGCGCACCAGACTGGAACGAACCTTTTGAACTAATGTGCGACGCTTCTGACTTTGCAATAGGAGCTGTCTTAGGACAGCGATTTGAAAAGAAACCACATGTTATCCATTATGCGAGCAGGACGTTGAATGACGCACAGCTAAATTACACCACGACTGAAAAAGAACTCTTAGCTGTTGTGTTCGCACTTGAGAAATTTCGTCCCTACTTGATCGGAACCCACGTCACTATTTACACTGATCATTCTGCGCTTAAGCACCTCTTTGCAAAAAAGGATGCAAAGGCCAGATTAATACGTTGGATCCTCCTTCTTCAGGAATTTGACTTAACCATCAAAGATAAAAAGGGGACCGACAATATTGTAGCCGATCATCTGTCTCGCATACCAAATGCACCAAATGAGGAAATTCCAATCAACGAGCATTTTCCGGACGAACAACTTCTCTCCGTATCAAGCGAACTATGGTTCGCTGATATCGTGAACTTTCTAGTCACCGGAGAAACACCATCTTTTTGGCCGAATCAGGACAAGTATAAATTTCTCTCCCAAGTCAAATTCTTTTACTGGGATGAACCATACCTGTTCAAATACTGTCCAGATCAGATCATTAGACGGTGCATCTCTAATTCTGAGACAAGAAGTGTTTTGTCCTTCTGCCATGATCAAGCCTGAGGGGGCCATTTCGGACCCAGAAAAACAGCTGAAAAGGTTTTGCAAAGTGACTTCTACTGGCCGACACTTTTCAAGGATGCTTTCGAATATTGCAAAACCTGCAACCGATGCCAGCATATGGGAAAGATTGGAAAACGGAATCAAATGCCCCTACAGTCCATTCTGATTGTAGAAATTTTTGATGTTTGGGGTATTGATTTCATGGGGCCATTCCCAAACTCCTTTGGGAATTTGTACATTTTGCTGGTTGTGGACTATGTGTCCAAATGGGTGGAGGCCATCCTTTGTCGAACCAACGGCAACAAAGTTGTCGTAAAATTCTTGAAAGAAAACATTTTTTCTCGGTTCGGTACGCCTCGCACCATCATTAGTGATAATGGAACGCATTTCTGCAACAGATCTTTTGAATCACTAATGAAAAAGTATTCCATCAGCCATAAATTGTCAACACCCTACCATCCTCAAACTTGCGGTCAGGTTGAAGTCTCCAACAGACAAATTAAACAAATTTTGGAAAAGACTGTCAACAATAACCGCAAGGATTGGTCGTTGAAGTTAAGTGACACACTCTGGGCATTCCGCACAGCCTTCAAAACGAACCTAGGTATGTCCCCATACCGACTCATCTTTGGAAAGGCATGTCACTTGCCTGTTGAATTAGAGCACCGAGCTTTCTGGGCAATCAAACAGCTCAATATCGAGTTGGAAAAAGCCGGCGAAGCGCGAAAACTTAAATTAAACGAACTTGACAAGATACGCAATGATGCGTACGAGAATGCCAAACTGTACAAGGAAAAGACGAAAGTCCATGACAAGGCGATTCTCAGAAAAACGTTCACCGTGGGACAAAAGGTTCTGCTCTATGACTCCCGACTTCATTTGTATCCTGGGAAGTTGAAATCACGATGGACAGGCCCATTTTTTGTGCGCACCGTTTTTCCGCACGGTGCTGTAGAAATCGAAAATCAGCAAACTGGCAATTCGTTCAAAGTTAATGGCCAACGGCTAAAACCATTTTTAGAATTGCCCGCGGAAACGGGGGAGCTCATGTTTTTGTATGAGCCAAGTTACATCGATTAAAACACCCCCATGTTCTCTTGTATATACTCTTTTTGGAGCCATTTTGTAATTTTAGTTTTCTTTTGCAATTTCTTTTTATAAAGGGGTGTCTTTGTAAATAATCCTTTATAACCTGTCCCAACCCCAACCCGAGACTTCATTTCTCATTTTGCAAAAACTCTGAAGCTCCCTCCCCAAAAGAAACCCAACCTAGCAACATCAGCCCCAGATCTTCATCTCCGGCCGCCGAAAAATTCAAGAAAGCCGCAATTTGCGGCCTGATCTATTCCTACAGCCCCGATCTCCTTTCCCCTCTGTAAGATTTCATCTCTTCTTGTTCAATTTTCACTTAGAATTTCAGATCTAAAATGGTAGCTTTCGATTGTGAGAAAAATTTCTTCGAGATTTTCTCCGACGCAACCTATGGACAGTATTTCTATAATGAAATCTGTCAAAGAGGGTGGGAGTATTTAATCTACAGAGGAAATAATTTATTTGCTGTAAGGGAATTGGTAGAGGATTTTTATGAAGGTTTAAGAAATGGCAAATCCGAAGCGAACTTCATAGAATTTTTTTTCCAAGGACGACGTCGAATCTTTCAGGCCGATACCATTTCTAGAGTCACAGGTATCCCCATGAGACCTGAAAATCAAGAACCGCGGGAATTGGCGGTTTACATGTCATTGATGGGGGAATTTGTGGAATTGAAAGATAAGGGTCTGAATCCAACCCAGATGTACCGAAATGTGCTTGCGGTTTGCCTATGGGCAAACCGCAATATCAGGGGAAAGAGCCGTGTTTCTTCCTTCCCGGCTGGGATGGGACATATTGTGCATTGTTTGATGGAAAAGGACCAGTATTTCTGTGTTGTAACACAATTGTTCAACACAATCATGGAGGGGGTGGCCCAGAACAAACTCCTGCTGCCAGTGCTAGTAACCCAACTTGCGAAGTACTATATGCACGAGATTGAGTTTGAGGGATTTGCGACTGTTTATGCATATTGGCCAGTCGAAGTAGATAGAATTTCACAAGGATACACCGGCAGCCACTATGAGCAGAAAGTCTGGTCAAGGGAGGACCCAAGCGAACATCTGGGTCCCGAAAGCTCAACAGAGACACTTTTGAATGAGCCAGAACCAGATAACGATAAGGACCTGCAGCGTCTGACATTTAGGAGTATTCGCCACATACTTAAGAAACAACAAAAGATGCAGGAGCAGCTAGACAGAATTGAAGCGGCTCAACAGGTTTCGCATGATGACGCCAGCGGGAGCAAGAAGGGCAAGGGCAAAGCAAGACGACATTGGGGACAATGCCAGTTTTCAAGTTGGGGTCGTAGCATATAGTTTGCATTTGCATATTTCCTGCATTTCTGCATTTACTTATTGTATTTTTCTTTTCTTTTGCATGTAGTTGCATTTCATATCTGCTTTTGTACTGCATTGTATAAAAAATTGAAAAAAATGAAAAATTTATAAAAATTGAAAAAATCCTTAAAAATTATAAAAACTTTGTCTGTTGGCTAGCAGGGGAACAAGTTTTTTTTGAAATCTGACGGTTAAATTGAGAAGGTAGAAATAACTAAATTCAAGAATTGAGATTGACAACCTGAAAAATAACCCACCTGTGCGTTTAACCTTAGCTAATACACGTCTTTTATATCGGTTACACGTGTCGTATGTTTTTGCGAATTTAATGAATGTCTGACATGTCTGTAAAAACTTTTAAAGTGTTAAAACATCCTTAGGATCAAAAAGGTTTGGCTGAGTTAAGTAATATCAAGGATAATTCATACAGTGAAGTAGATATAAAGAATTTTATAGAGGCTTTTACAGAAACTACAAGTCCGAAAAGTAACCCATCTGGAACTTTGTGGAGTAATTACACACCTTATCACATGTAACGTCTTCTGGTTTTAAAAGAAAAAAAAACTGGCTATATCTCCGTTTTACTAAAGTGCTAAAAATTTAAAATGGGTCTTTTGTTTTGTGGTCTTAGTAACTTGGGTAATTAAGTCCTTGGGGTGTCTCCACACCTAATGCCCTAAAACCATCTGGTTTGGGAGTCATTGACCCAAAGCCCGCTAAGTTTCCAATCGCCTGATAAAACAAGCTAAGCAAGTGTCCTCTCCGAGTTAAAAGTCCTTATGGTTCTTTGTGGGAGAATAATCTTGGCGGTGGCAAATTTTATAGTAAAGCAGTTTTTTCACGGAGATATGAAGGTTGTATTTATTAAGACGTTTTGCACAAGATTGAAGGGTGTATATGAACAAAAACAGGTGAAAGATAGGAGTGAACATTACGACTATGGTACTCTGTTAAAATCGATATATATTCTGACTTGAAGCCTAACTGGAGAATAAAACTTGAGAAAATCATAACTCTTTTCGAACTTGTATGAGCCTTTAGATGTTTACCTTGGTCTGTAACTTTTGACATGATGACCCTAATCAAATTCTTAAAAAAAACATGACGACACTACCGCACTATCACGAAAAGACGCATATTAGCTTGTTAAACAAATTGCGAGGAGTGAAAAATAAGGTTTAATGTTTCTAACTTGGGTGATAGAAGTTCTAGCTTTGATACTTAACCTTAAGATTTGGATCAACTGTTTTCTAGCAAAACTAACTTAACTGGATTTTGTGGGTGTAATCCGCTGAAAACCCTCAGGAGACAACACTCCTCCTACTAGGGACACCTAGAGGTTTAACGGCTTATTGCACACGCTCAGTGCAATCGTGTTCCCTACGAAAGTGCGGTTAGGATTTTCTTTTGTGAATAAATGGTTTTGCTCGGGACGAGCAAAAGATAAGTTTGGGGGTATTTGTTAGGCACGCTTTATTACATTTTAATACCACTCATTTCCTATCATTTTTGTCAATAAACAGTGCTATTAATCTCTATCTGCTCATTAATACAGAACACATGTACACAGGCAAAAACACTGGAGATGGTACACAACATGAACGGAAACGACGGTTTTTAACCAGAACTGCAAACGGGCAGAATACAGATCAAGATTAAAAGAGTTTGCAACAAAGAAAGAGTGTGACCAAGTGTGAAACATGTGTAAACATGGACTTACCCATGAATTGCTCTCTGTTCATTGCTCCAGAATTCACCCACGAGATCATTTGACTAAATTGCAATTACAGGGAGATATTCAACCAATCAGAAGACTATTGTATCAAGGTGGGACCCACTCTCCAAAGTCTGGCCGCCAATTTATTCAAAACAGCCGCAAATTGCGGCCCAGACAATGTATAATTGGTTCTTTTTCTTTGTGTGGGTCCCCCATTATGTATTTAGTCCACATGTTGTTGTATCTTTTTATTTTGGGTTGCCTACAAATAGCAGATCTGAGATATAGTTCAGACATGGATTTTTGGAGCAGATATTCTGATATACTTGTGCACTTTTGTAAAAATTCTTGTTGCTCTTGGAATTAAGTTGAGTTCTTTGCCTTCCTCTGGTCTTGCAACCTCTATTTTTGAGCTTGCAAGATTAGATTTTGGTAGTTGAACTCATTACATGTATTTTGAACCATTGCAATAAACACTCATTACATTCAAGTTTGATTCTTGTATCTTTTTTCTATTTCATCGATTCTTTTGATTATTCAGTTGTGATATTCATATAATGATGTGTGAGTAGTTGCTCTTGGGCTATGGGGAGGTAGGATGTGGAATGACTTTACTTCCAACCCCTTCCTTTTGATTCTTGCATTTTTTCACTTCTTTTCTTAACATCGCAAGTTTATTATGTTTTGCTTGATAGGATATATAGTTTTGAATGGTTGCAAATCAACCTTTAAACATATATCCTATCCTTTCTTTACATTTTATCATTGCTATGTTACGACTTGAAGAAGGCGTGAATACGGAATTAAGTTACGTGTCGCAATTAGCTAGATAGGATATATAGCATTCTTGCATATAGTCTATACTTGCTACTTCACTTAACTAATTCCATATCACTCCATTATCAACCTCATTCTTGTTAGTTTCTGTTTTTCTACCCTTGATATCGTATTTCATCCCGATACATGTTTCGAATAAATACGGCATACTTTCGCTACTCAAATGGAAACTAAAAGAATGAATCTTGAATCAAAATGGAGAGTTAGGGGTAAATGTCGTATTTCACTCTTACTGAACCTCAGCCCAAGTTTTCGTATCCCAAAACCCTGTTTCTTTTAGGCAGTACACTAAATTGTGACAAAAACACTATTCTCCAATCTATTGATCCATAACTCAATTTGATGTCGTGATATCCACTCCTTGTGGTTCGACCCGTGCTTGCCGACTCGCTACAACGCACCGTGCACTTGCGGTTTATAAATTTTAAAACTCGATACTCATGTCGTGCACTATTTTTCCGACAAAAACCGACATATCCGACATTGACCTTATTTTCCAAAAAGCACGTCACCGTGGGTTTCGAACAACCTAAAAAGAAAAAACTAGTGGAGGGTTAGCAATAAAAATACTAAATCATTACAGTCTAATGGAAATCAATGGACCCCACAAAATCAAGAGTATAACTCTAATTAGAGGAGGTTCTGTGGACAGAGATCTAAAGCTCTGAGAGGAGAATTAAATTCTCAAAGAAGAAGATGGAAGATGACGAAACAACAATCATCTCAAGTGCCAAAGACCCCATTTATAAGACGTGATGGAAGCGGTTCAGCTTCCCATTCCCTTAGGCAATCCGACAGTGATAAAGATGGACAGCGTTGCACTCACATGCAAGCCACATGAGAACAACGCTGGGGGGCATTTGTTCCCTCATAAAAAAGATAAAAAGGGGAGAAAATTCCCCACAACTCAAGCCTCGCGTATCAAACAAGTTAGCGCCTATATGCAAAGCATATAGGCGCTGCAATCAAACAACCAATGGGCTAAATAAGCCTCACGTGTTAAACACGCGAGCGTCTATATGCAAAGCATATAGATGCTGCAAGCAATCAACTAATGGGCTAAATGAGCCTCACGTGTTAAACACGTGAGCGCCTATATGCAAAGCATATAGGCGCTGCGGTCAAACAACTATTGGCCAAATTGGCCTCACGTGTTAAACACGTGAGCGGCCATATGTAAGGCATATAGGCGCCAAATTAGAGGAGCTGAATAAACCCCACGTATTAAACACGTGAGAGCACCTCTTTACGTAGAATTAAATTCTACTCAATGAACCGTTGGATCAAGGATCCAATGGTGGTTAAGCATAGAATTAAATTCTAATGAGAGGAATATTTTCTTTTAAAAAGAAAGTTAGTGGATCAAAAATCCAGTGAGATGGAAAATATTTCCCATATCTTTCTAAACAAAAAAAAAGATTGCTCTCTGTAAAACTGAGCACTCTTGGATTAAAAATCCAATGGTGACGAAAATATCACCGTTCAATAGAATTTTATTCTATATATGAGAGAATATTCTCTCCGTCTTGTTAAAACAAGAACAACATATAAAAGCAGAGACACTTCGATCAAAGATCCAACGATGGGTAAAATTCTCTAAATCAATTTTGAGACCAATTAAATCAATTGGAATCTCTCGATGAGAGATTTTCTCAAAACCAATTAACAATCTACCTCCACTATATAAAGGACCCGAGACTTCAAGTCTCAACACACAGACAGAAAAAAGAAAGGAACCTCCGGATAAGCTTCTGCAAAATATAGTGAGCTCTTGAGAGAACAGAGAATTTAATTCTCAAAGGAAGAAGACTCTCCTCCTTCAAAAGACACTAGATAAATAAAAAAATGAGGGATTAAATGTATCCCTCTTGTCTAGTATAACGGATATAAGGGTTTAACCCTTCATATAAGAACTTAGTTCTTCCTCTGGTTTGAGATTTGCAAGAGCAACCCCACAAATTGAGAATTTAATTCTCATCGGGGAGATTCTGTTCTTCAGACTCAAAACTTAGAGATAAGAACTAGCTTAAAAAGAAAAAGAAAGAAAAAGAAAAAGAACATATGTTCTGGGAATTTAATTCCCCCAATATTAGGGTTTAACCCTATATAAAGAACTTAGTTCTTATAAAAATAAGAGAAAACTTAGTTCTCCAATAATAACAATGACGATGATTCAAGATCTTCAAAACAGAAATCTTGATGATCATCAATGACTAAAAAGTCATTAACAGAGATTAATATCTCTGAAAACAAGATGAACTTGGCGTCTCACATGAAATACACGTGAGTAAAAATTAGTGCTTAGCACTGTTATTTTGCTTCATGTGTTTCCCACGTGAATGTTTAAAACAAATAGAAGAAAAACTAAAAACACGTCACGTACTTCCCATGTGAGCGACCAAAGAGCAGAGGAAAACCCCTTTGTGTTAGTTAGGCAACCACCAAATAAAGCAGCCCAACACAAAGCAATCACGTGAAATACACGTGAAACACTCTTGGAAACACAAAATCTGGCGTCTCACGTGTTTCACACGTGAGCCCCAGCCAAGTACTTAGCACTTATGTCAAAAAGGAGGGTGAGCAAATAAAGTCTGAAATCAATGCTCAGCACTCACGTGCTTCCCACGTGAGTGCCATGCAAAGTGCTTAACACTCCATGATAAATCAAAATGACTAAGTACTTAGCCCTGTTTGGGCAGCACCATATATGAGCGCTTCACACGAAAAACACGTGAGCACCAGAAAAGATTAGTGCTCAGCACTATTCCAGTGCCCCCACGTGAAATACACGTGAGCACTGCATATATCAGTGTTTAACACTACTGGATAGCATAGAAACCTAATCTCAGCCCAAATTAGCTAAATTTCCAGAGAGTAAACTACTTTGATTTTAAAATCAACCGAGCCTATATTGTTCATGATCTCCCAAACTCATTTAAGTCTTATACATGACTAAAGATCTGTCGTTGATGATATCCAAAATGATATACATCCCACATCTACTAAGATAATCTTAGTCTCAAATACGACTAACGATTCTTAGGACTATCACCCTTTTCTTTCCTCAAATACGGGATTTGGTTTAAGGGTACATCTCTTCACACATCTGATACATGTCGTTATAATTCCTCAACGTCTTCAGAGAGGTGGCGGGTCCCGACGACCAACAAATTATTTTACATTGATGCACTTCCAAATTGATGTGCAGGCCTCAAATCGGATCGTGCCCCAAATTGAGCACATTCCATATCACCATTGTTCACTTCGTCACATAACAAATACACGTGCGCGCAAGATGGATAAGGGATCGAAATATCCCTAAACTAATAGTCGCCTCAAAAACGGCGATAAAAGACCGAAATGTCCCTAAACTAACAGTCGCCTCAAAAACGGCGATAATGGACCGAAATGTCCTTAAACTAATATTCGTCCCCAAAATGGGAATGTTGGACCGAAATGTCCTTAAACTAATATCTGCCCCAAACACGACGGTAATGGACTGTGATGTCCTTAAACTAAAATAACCGACCCCCAAATGCTCATATGTTTAAGTCGGTCTTAATTTCAAACCAGATTAACGGTTCTTAAATAAACCAAACCCAAATCTAAAATATACGGATTTGGACTGATCTGCGCCCTACGGGCGACGACATAAACTAGTCTCCATATACAATCCATGGTAAACCTAAACAAACAAAAACACGCACGGCACGAAATGAACTGCCGGTGCAAGAGAAAGTAGTTACCGTAATGCGGTAACGTAATTAACTGCGGGGGCTTGCACCTGCAGAAAAGAGCGTCCCTACAATCAGAAACCCCTCATAAAATGAGGGGGAATCTGACGAAGTCCGCTACAACGGCCGCATCCATCCAAACCTCCGATATATGGTTCCATAAATCAACTTGGTATTTTCGGATAGGTAGATGAATAAATCCAAATAGTATCTGCCCTCAGATTCAGGCAAGACGATTCATCCCAGTTCGTCTCTGTTTCCGGCGATAAACAAGGGTAAAATCTGTCAGACCCTTAATAAGCCGATAAGTCGTGCTAACATCGAACTCATAACCAACAGAGATATAACTGATAACACTTATAACTTTATCTCACTTGTTGTGGCCACAGACTTATGGTTATAGTCGTGTCCTGCACTGCGTGATATTGAATCCCTAAACCGGGAGAGACGAATCCCCTCGATCGCTCTCTGCCTCCATGTGCTTTGGGACTATACCTAACTAAAAACTGTTTGCATGACTCAGTAGAGCTGTGGTAGGGTAGTGTTGGGGTAAAAATTTACACCCCGGTTGACCGAGTCAAAGTCAAGGTCAACCCTCAAGCTAGGTAGGCCCAAGCCCAGGTCAAGCGAGCCCATGCCCAAGTCGAGCCCGCAGCCAGCCTCCCCATGCCAACAACAAAATCATGTAATAAATAATTTTTATGTAATTGTTTATGCGTGAATGTAAACAAAATGGGCATAAAGCCAATATTTTGTAAACCCATGGCTTATGTACAAAAATGAAATAGCACATGAGCCATGGGATGGCTAAAATGCCATTTTTGTAAAGCCCAAGGGGCTATATGTAAATATGTAAGCCTATATAAGGCAACATGATGATGAATAAAAAAAAGACAACTTTTCATTCTCACAAAAAACCTAGGGTTTGTATCTCTTTCCCTTTTCTGAAGGTTCTAAACCTTCTCATTTCTTTTGAATTAAATCAAGAGTTTTACTCTTTCTTTTCAAAAACTAAGAAGTCTTCACCACAAAACCCACAAAGGGGAACTTGGATCTGTCTTCAAATCTCAAAAAGGAGAGATTTTGAGATCTCACATCTCTTGATCTTCAAGATCCAGCTAACAGAGGAGGAGGAAGAAGAACCCCTTCCATTAACCCCAAAAACACACTCAGGAGTCCAACTCCTCTCTGATTTCTCTTTCGAGAAATCTTTCTTAGGCTAAAAGCCTCCTTTTCTCGCCGGCGCTCAAGCGCAGAGCGCCCGCGTACCGACACGTGGCGCGCTTGCGCTCAAGCGCTCAGTGCTCGAGCGCAAAGCGCCCACGTGCCAACACATGGCGCGCATGCGCTCCAGCGCAAGCGCTCCAGCGCAAGCGCTCGAGCGCAAGTCGCCCCGGTGTCGACACGTGGAGCGCAAGCGCTCGAGCGCATGTCGCCCCGGTGCCGACACGTGGCGCGCTTACGCTCAAGCGCAAGCGCTCGAGCACAAGTCGCCCTGGTGCCGACACGTGGTGCACTTGCGCTCGAGCGCAAGAGCTCGAGCGCAAGTCGCCCCGTGCCGACACGTGGCGCGCTTGTGCTCAAGCGCCCAGCGCTCAAGCGCAGAGCGTCCATGTGCTGACACGTGGCACTCTAGCGCCTGAGCGCACAGCACCTAGGCGCACAGCGCCCAAGGTGCTGCCCCACGGATCCTTTGGATGTCTTTTCCCTTTTTTATAAATATACATGTATATATATACATATGTATACATATTTACACACACACATACTCTACGACACTGTCCCTGTTAGAAAAAAAATTTCTAACGGGGCGCTGCCCCGCACCCCACAAGGGGGCTGCTAGCCCCCTTGACCCCCAGCCCGCTATCCGGATAGCGGGACCCCCGTAAAAACTCTGCGTGGCTCCCGATATATCCAAACCCCCCTTTCAAAATACATCACACGCACACTGCACATTGAGTTCGCATGACCAGTTTAACCCGTCAATCGGAGGTTTCCTCGCTCCAAAGGCGAGGGGTAATTAACGGCAGCTTAGTTCGTGGCTGCCGGAGATTCATATCCCCACAATCATTAAACCCCGGCCTACCCTAGGCAGAGGGAATCTGTAGTACGCCTGACAAGCGCGCGCGTATTCCCATCTCAATGGGGTGACGAAAAACACCCTACAGATTCTGGCACGCCCGGTGGGACCAATCTCTCCTCCCATATTTCGGGTTAAGCGTTCATGCGAACTCAATCTATATACATGTCTATATTTATACTAAAATAATGCTTTTTCATGCAGGTTTTCAAGCATTCACTTTCCAACAATGTCTCCGATAATGAACTCAGCTCTCAGCACAGCTCTTGTCTCCTACACAATGAAGATAGACTCCAGGACGGTCCTTCCGGTCAGTCTTGGGCGACAATGGGAGGAGGAGCCGCTACCATTTGGCTCTATTATGTTCGTGTCAGCTAACGCCGTCCCATCTCCTCAAGCTCCGGTAACTGACAAACCAGTCTCAAAGGGGAAAAGGCGGAATGTCGTGGTCGCGAGGGCGCCGCAACACAAACGCAAGTCGGTGTTTGAACAACTTTCCTCGGCCCCAGCTGGGGGCAAGGCCATCAACACCAGCAAAGAAACAAGGCATCCCGAGCAAGCTTCAGCGGTGCCCTTGACCACTACTCGATTGGGTGTCTTCTCAAGCCTCCCCATCACTCGGCCTGTGGCGGCTTCCCGAAGAGCAGAAGCCTGCCAGACGCTCAAGGCAGAGAAGCTGAGGCAGAAGCGGCTCAGATATAGAGCCAACAAAAGGGCTAGGTCTCTGGCCATGTTAAAATTTATGAATTTCCAAAGCCCAGACCGCTCCGCGAAACCAGCTGCCAGTGATGAAAGAATGGCTAAGTGTGTTATCCACACTGTCTACATGGCCGGACATGAAGAAACGAACCCTCCTCTTCTTCATAGCCATGGTGATGATATGGTTGACGCTACCCAGCATCGGCTCTATCTAAATGATGAAGAGCCAGCTCAGGCCGATAAGCCAGAGGAGCCGGTGGTTCCTACGGAATTGAGCTCAGGCAATAAAGATTACCCGGTTGTCATAGCCGGAACTACAGAACAAGCATTATTCCAATGGCTTCAAAGGCAATTTCAGGACAAGGATGAGAAGATTGCCGAGGTCTATTCCAAAGTCGATGAGCTGGCAAACGTCGTGGCAGATCTCGCGACCCAAGTCGCCCGATTGCAATTACAGCAGAATCAAATTTTGGCTCATGAGCCAGGGATTGATACCCGGGGGCAGCCAACTGATATCCCTTTCAACCTAAAAGCGGAGCGCCTTCGTGAAAAACGGCCGCCATCAGCCTCCAGTCCCTCCGATACATACGCCGGGGGGGAATCACCTCTGAAAAAGAAGCTGGAAAAGGTCTATTCCTTCAAAAGGGAAAAAGTCCACAAGATATTCAGGGACGCCCTAAGAAACGGTCTACAACTGCCGGAATCAAAGAGACCACAAGAAGCGAATATGACCGACGACCCAAAATATTGCCCCTATCACGGGTGATAGGTCATGCCATTGAGGACTGCTTCGTCTTCAAAGATTGGGTCGAAAGGCAATACAGGATGGGAGAGATAGAACAGTCTGAAGGCGTGTTAGCAAACAGTCAAGCTACGATCGCCGATTTCATGCAAATGGAGACTGAAACCTTTCGGGAACCTAATCCTCCCAGACATGTGCCTCGAGGACCAGCATCAGTAAAGGCACCTACTCCAATGGAGGGAAAGAAGAAGGTATACTCCTTCAGGAGGGTTGAAGTCCGCAAAATATTCATGGACGCCCTGAACAGCGGTCTGCAACTGCCTGTTCCAAAGAGGCCACAGGAAATGAACATGACCGGCAATCCCATATACTGCCCATATCATAGAGTGGTGGGTCATACCATCGAAGACTGCTATATTTTCAAAGATTGGGAAGAGGACCGATATAAGCTTGGAAAAACCTCACAATCCTCGGATGTATCGGCAAGCCACAGAGCTAGGTCATCAACACAGATCCACCAAGATCAAAGTTCAAGGAGCTGGGATAAGCAAAAAGGACCACCACGTCATTAAACTGGGAACACTCGTAGACCACCAAGTCTTTAAACTGGAAATAATCGACCACCACGTCATTAAACTGGGAACAATCGACCTCTAAGTCGTTAAACTGGGAATGTAAAAAAATGTAAATAAACAAAAAATGTGTAAATAAAAGAAAAATAGAGAAAAGCCGAAATGATAGGGCAACTCGCAATAAAAATCAGCGAGTAAAATAAAGATGAAAATAAAGCCGAAATGATGGGGCAACCGCGAGTAAAAGCCGAAATGATAGGGCAATCGCGATCTTCGCGATAAGAAAAGCTGAAAGGATAGAGCAATCGCGGTAAAACAAAAAAAAAATCCAATTTCTCAAAATTCTTACGGCCCTACGGTTAGTCCCCAAATTGACAACCGTATACAATCCACGGGCTCAAATAACTCTCATCATTTCCATGCCCCACCGCAATCACCAGTCCAGCGGTTGGTCTCCGCCCTCGGAATTTTGCTCCATTGGGAAGACCCACTCATGTGTCCTGGCACCTCTGCTTCAGTGTTAGCAACGCTGATGATGGCCCCTACCCTAAAATTCCAAGCTCGCTATCCATAGACCTCTATGTCTTTAAACTGGAAACAGATGACCTCCAAGTCGTTAAACTAGAAACAGAAGACCTCTACGTCGTTAAACTGGAAACAGATGACCTTCAAGTCGTTAAACTGGAAACAGATGACTACCACGTCGTTAAACTGGAAACAGATGACCGCCAAGTCGTTAAACTGGAAACAGTCGACCTCTAAGTCATTAAACTGGAAACGAGGGAAATCCACTCATGTGTCCTCATGATACATGAGGAGAACAAACCTTTGTGGGATCCTTACGACTCACAAAGGAAAAACACACTTAGGAGTCCCCACGACTCCTAAGGAGAAAATACACCTACGGGATCCTTACGACTCGTAAGGAGAAATTGCTTTTATGGGACCCTCACGGCACATAAAATTGAAAAGCCTTAGGCGATAGGGATCTAAACCTGTCTCCTGAGCCATCGCTCCCCAATCCTAAAGTGGCAAATGATGAGTCGCTCCTGGTACAATATTCCAGTGCAGCGATGCGGACGCCAACCAAATTCCATCTCCCGTACCCCAACAGCGAATGATGAGTCGCTCCTGGTACCACATTCCAGTGCAGCGATGCAGACACCAACAAGGTCCTGAAATTTTTCCGGCCCTACGATCTGGATCATACATCCTACAAAACCGTATACAATCCACGGGCATAAAACAATCCCGATCCCTCAAAAAAAATTGCACTCGCGAAGTCCTCTCGACTTTGTGAGGAGAAAATTCCCGCGTGAGATCCTTACGACTCACAAAGGAGCAACACACTTAGGAGTCCCCACGACTTCTAAGGAGAAAATACACCTACGGGATCTTTACGACTCGTAGGGAGAAAATGCTTTTATGGGACCCTCACGGCCCATAAAATTGAAAAGCCTTAGGTGATAGGGATCTAAACCTGTCTCCTAAGCCATCGCTTCCCAACCCCCAAGTGGCGAATGATGAGTCGCTCCTGGTACCATATTCCAGTGCAGCGATACAGATGCCAACCAAATTCCAAATCCAAATCCTTCCGGGGCACATGATGAGTTGCTCCTGGCATTATTCCAGTGCGGCAATGCAGATGCCGACAGAAAACCAATTCCCAAATCCTCCCGGGGCAAATGATGAGTTGCTCCTGGCATTATTCCAGTGCAGCAATGCAGATGCCAAACAAAAAACCAAATCCAAATCCTCCCGGGGCACATGATGAGTTGCTCCTGGTATTATTCCAGTGCAGCAATGCAGATGCCGACAGAAAACCAATTCCCAAATCCTCTCAAGACAGATGATGATTCGCTCCTGGTACCATATTCCAGTGTAGCGATGCTGATGTCAACCCAAATCAAATCAAACCAACAACCTCAACGGCGGGATCATACTCCGTCCCAGAATGCATCCCGTGTCGAAATGATGCTTCGCCTCGGTGTATCTGCCTTCCCTGTCGGAACTATGCTTCGCTCGGAATCAACCAACGACCTCCTCGTCGGAAGTATACTCCGCCTCGTAATCAAGTCAACCCGACACTCCGCGCCGGGAAAAAGTCCATCAGCGACACTCCGTGACGGGGAAAAGTCAACCCGACACTCCGCGCCGGGGAAAAGTCCATCAGCGACACTCCGTGCCAGGGAAAAGTCAACCAGCGACACTCCTCGCCGGGGAAAAGTCCATCAGCGACACTCCGTGCCGGGGAAAAGTCAACCCGACACTCCGCGCCGGGGGAAAGTCGATCAGCGACACTCCGTGCCGGGGAAAAGTCAACCCGACACTCCGCGCCAGGGAAAAGTCGATCAGCGACACTCTGTGCCGGGGAAAAGTCAACCCGCGACACTCCGCGCCGGGGAAAAGTCCATCAGCGACACTCCGTGCCGGGGAAAAGTCAACCCGACACTCCGCGCCGGGAAAAGTCGATCAGCGAGACTCCGTGACGGGGAAAAGTCAACCCGACACTCCACGCCGGGAAAAAGTCGATCAGCGACACTCCGTGCCAGGGAAAAGTCAACAAGCGACACACCGCGCCGGGGAAAAGTCCATCAGCGACACTCCGTGCCGGGGAAAAGTCAACCCGACACTCCGCGCCGGGGAAAAGTCGATCAGCGACACTCTGTGCCGGGGAAAAGTCAACCCGCGACACTCCGCGCCGGGGAAAAGTCCATCAGCGGCACTCCGTGCCGGGGAAAAGTCAACCCGACACTCCGCGCCGGGGAAAAGTCCATCAGCGACACTCCGTGCCGGGGAAAAGTCAACCCGACAGTCCGTGCCAGGGAAAAGTCAACCCGACACTCCGCGCCGGGGAAAAGTCGATCAGCGACACTCCGTGCCGGGGAAAAGTCAACCAGCGACACTCCGCGCCGGGGAAAAGTCCATCAGCGGCACTCCGTGCCAGGGAAAAGTCAACCCGACACTCCGCGCCGGGGAAAAGTCGATCAGCGACACTCCGTGCCGGGGAAAAGTCAACCCGACACTCCGCGCCGGGGAAAAGTCGATCAGCGACACTCCGTGCCGTGGAAAAGTCAACCAGCGACACTCCGCGCCGGGGAAAAGTCCATCAGCGACACTCCGTGCCGGGGAAAAGTCAACCCGACACTCCGCGCCGGGGAAAAGTCGATCAGCGACACTCCATGCCGGGGAAAAGTCAACCCGACACTCCGCGCCGGGGAAAAGTCGATCAACGACACTCCGTGCCGAGGAAACGTCAAGCAGACACTCCGTGCCGGGGACACGTCAGCAAGCGACACTCTGCATCGGGGAAACGTCCAACACAGACACTCCGCATCAGGGAAACGTCCAACAACGACACTCCGCCTCGGGGAAACGTCGACCAGCGACACTCCGTGCCGGGGACACGTCTACCAAATCGCTCTGGATCAGAGCGTCGACCGTCCATGTCGCAAAACGGGCAGTGCAGGGTCCCCACAAATCGGGAACCAAATCACTCCGGATCAGGGAAACGTCTACCATGGACACTCTGTCTCGGAGACGCGTCAAGCGTCGACCGTCCACGTCGCAAAAATGGCAGTGCAGGCTTCCTACAAAGCAGGAACCGGATCGCTCCGGGCCAGGGAAACGTCTACCATGGACACTCCGTCTCGGAGACGCGTCAAGCATCGACCGTCCATGTCGCAAAACGGGCAGTGCAGACTCCCCACAAATCGGGAACCAAATCACTCCGGGTCAGGGAAACGTCTACCACGGACACTCCATCTCGAAGACGCGTCAAGCGTCGACCGTCCACGTCGCAAAAATGGCAGTGCAGGCTTCCTACAAAGCAGGAACCGGATCGCTCCGGGCCAGGGAAACGTCTACCACGGACACTCCGTCTCGGAGACGCGTCAAGCGTCGACCGTCCATGTCGCAAAACGGGCAGTGCAGGCTCCCCACAAATCGGGAACCAAATCACTCTGGGTCAGGGAAACGTCTACCACGGACACTCCGTCTCGGAGACGCGACAAGCGTCGACCGTCCACGTCTCAAAAATGGCAGTGCAGGCTTCCTACAAAGCAGGAACCGGATCGCTCCGGGCCAGGGAAACGTCTACCACGGACACTCCGTCTCGGAGACGCGTCAAGCGTCGACTGTCCATGTCGCAAAACGGGCAGTGCAGGCTCCCCACAAATCGGGAACCAAATCACTCCGGGTCAGGGAAACGTCTACCACGGACACTCCGTCTTGGAGACGGGTCAAGAGTCGACTGTCCACGTCGCAAAAATGGCAGTGCAGGCTTCCTACAAAGCAGGAACCGGATCGCTCCGGGCCAGGGAAATGTCTACCACGGACACTCCGTCTCGGAGACGCGTCAAGCGTCGACTGTCCATGTCGTAAAAAGGGCAGTGCATCCCAAAAAGTGGGAACCAAAGCAAGTCGCCTCCACGTGAAAGAAGATCCATCAATTTCATGCACACGACCCACATATGCTGTATGCATTTATTGATAGGGGGCAATTTGTTGGGGTAAAAATTTACACCCCGGTTGACCGAGTCAAAGTCAAGGTCAACCTCCAAGCTAGGTAGGCCCAAGCCCAGGTCAAGCGAGCCTATGCCCAAGTCGAGCCCGCAGCCAGCCTCCCCATGCCAACAACAAAATCATGTAATAAATAATTTTTATGTAATTGTTTATGCATGAATGTAAACAAAATGGGCATAAAGCCAATATTTTGTAAACCCATGGCTTATGTGCAAAAATGAAATGGCACATGAGCCATGGGATGGCTAAAATGCCATTTTTGTAAAGCCCAAGGGGCTATATGTAAATATGTAAGCCTATATAAGGCAACATGATGATGAATAAAAAAAGACAACTTTTCATTCTCACAAAAATCCTAGGGTTTGTATCTCTTTCCCTTTTCTGAAGGTTCTAAACCTTCTCATTTCTTTTGAATTAAATCAAGAGTTTTACTCTTTCTTTTCAAAAACTAAGAAGTCTTCACCACAAAACCCACAAAGGGGAACTTGGATCTGTCTTCAAATCTCAAAAAGGAGAGATTTTGAGATCTCACATCTCTTGATCTTCAAGATCTAGCTAACAGAGGAGGAAGAAGAAGAACCCCTTCCATTAACCCCAAAAACACACTCAGGAGTCCAACTCCTCTCTGATTTCTCTTTCTAGAAATCTTTCTTAGGCTAAAAGCCTCCTTTTCTCGCCGGCGCTCAAGAGCAGAGCGTCCGCGTGCCGACACGTGGCGCGCTTGCGCTCAAGCGCTTAGCGCTCGAGCACAAAGCGCCCACGTGCCGACACGTGGAGCGCATGCGCTCCAGCGCAAGTCGTCCCGGTGTCGACACGTGGAGCGCAAGCGCTCGAGCGCAAGTCGCCCCGGTGCCGACACGTGGCGCGCTTACGCTCAAGCGCAAGCGCTCGAGCACAAGTCGTTCTGATACCGACACGTGGCGCGCTTGCGCTCCAGCGCAAGTGCTCGAGCGCAAGTCGCCCCATGCCGACACGTGGCGCGCTTGCGCTGAAGCGCCCAGCGCTCAAGCGCAGAGCGCCCACGTGCTGACATGTGGCACTCTAGCGCCTGAGCGCACAGCACCTAGGCGCACAGCGTCCAAGGTGCTGCCCCACGCATCCTTTGGATGTCTTTTCCCTTTTTTATATATATACATGTATATATATACATATGTATACATATTTACACACACACATACTCCACGACACTGTCCCTGTTAGAAAAAAAATTTCTAACGTGGCGCTGCCCCGCACCCCGCAAGGGGGCTGCTAGCCTCTTGACCCCCAGCCCGCTATCCGGGTAGCGGGACCCCCGTAAAAACTCTGCGTGGCTCCCGATATATCCAAACCCCCCTTTCAAAACACATCACACGCACACTGCACATTGAGTTCGCATGACCAGTTTAACCCGTCAATCGAAGGTTCCCTCGCTCCAAAGGCGAGGGGTAATTAACGGTAGCTTAGTTCGCGGCTGCCGGAGATTCGGATCCCCACAATCATTAAACCCCGGCCTACCCTAGGCAGAGGAAATCTGTAGTACGCCTGACAAGCGCGCGCGAATTCCCATCTCAATGGGGTGACGAAAAACACCCTACAGATTCTGCGTGGGTCCCGCTATATCCAAACCCCCTTTTCAAAACACATCACACGCACACTGCACATTGAGTTCGCATGACCAGTTTAACCCGTCAATCGGAGGTTCCCTCGCTCCAAAGGCGAGGGGTAATTAACGGCAGCTTAGTTCGCGGCTGCCGGAGATTCGAATCCCCACAATCATTAAACCCCGGCCTACCCTAGGCAGGAAGAATCTGTAGTACGCCTGACAAGCGCGCACGTATTCCCATCTCAATGAGGTGACGAAAAATACCCTACAGGTAGTAATCAAAGTATAGTGGGAACACACACAAGACACTATAGCGATCTCAGATCAAGGGACTGCCATGTACTATCATCATCAGAGAACTGCTATCTAACAATAAGTATAATACCATCTATAAATTCTTGGCGAACCCGTCCAGTATAACTCATAACCTGATGAGTATTTGTATACAACCTTTGGTGTCAAACACCAATGGCTATAGGATCAACCATTGCGCCGGTCGGAGTTATGAAACGTATACACTAGTCTACTCTGGAATACTGATGCCATGTCTCGATACTCTTACGACTATGGACATTTAAGAATGTGCTTATGGACTACCCAGGCCCCACTAATATGATCACTATCATGATCCGGGTAGTCAAGCAAAGATTATATGGAATTTATCATCATGTATTAGCGATACGTGATAATGAGTAAAACGTATACACATGAAAGATAAAATCAAATCAGATAATATACTATCATCTCGAGCAAGACTGTTCTATCATATAGGCCCCTCCTTAAATTCATTAATTGCATCCTGCAATTACGATAATTGTCAGGACGTCTATATCCAACACAAGTCTAATACTCATTAACATGAATGGCATGGCAATCAATATATAAATATCATAATGCGGGTCCATTACGTGTTCAAGCAATGTATAGTGCATCCGTGAAACAATATAATTTGTCCAGTGTCATTTCAAGTTCAATATCAGATTCAGTTCAGTTTGGGACGGCTCAGGAATATGTGAGACGGCTCAAGATTATGTTTAAAACATTAATTATATTCTATATGTGAAAGACAACTCAAGAGTGTCTTAAAACGGCTCAAAATTATACCTGAAGCAATATTAAATTCACTGTGTACATGAGACGGCTCAAGTTATGTTGAGACGGCTCATGTCCAGTTTGAGACTTTAACTTTAGGGATCTTTTTGGAGGTCAAAAACTCAGCATTGAAAAATATGGTAAACATAAAAGTTGTAGATCTCGAAGATTTCTTTCCAACGAGCCTAAGAACATCGAAATCAGATTATCAAGTAGCAAGTTATGGTGGTTTTATTATAACTGATCTGTTCAGTCAACTTGAGATAGCTCAGGCAATGTTTGAGCCGGCACAAACATGTCTGAAACGAATACTTATTTTCTCTGTCGGCATGAGACGGCTCGTGGTTGTCTTGAGCCAGTTCACGGCCTAAAAACTGATACGATCAGATATTTTAATTAAGATTCTCACTCCATACTTCATGCCTATGATAACAACAATGATTAACTCGACTTCCCTACGTTCTATTCCATAAATTTAACAATATATAAGTGATATTTTTAGGGTTCCAAGTCAAGTTGCATCTCAACCAATATTATCGATATATCGTGATTCAGATCTCGATATCATTAATTTAGGTTTAATAACAATGGATCAAGACAATTTCAATGCTACGATGCAATACTATAAAATACACTATGTTATAATAATAACACAACAAGATCTGATCTGATCGCTAGCATGTAGCAGATATTGAATACTTGTCTCGATCTCGATGAACACAACCACGTAAGCGATATAGACACAATCTTGAACCCACAGCAATAATGGACTTGCTGCAAGAAAGAGAAGTAGATACCCACGACGATGACGATTCCCTCGAGATGGTGAAGATGACAATGGCGATAGTGATTGATAAACAAAGCCACAAGATGAAGGAGATTGGGATTTTGGAGTTAGGGTTAGGGTTCGGTCCTATTGTGAGAGATATGGACACTAAGGTTTGTGATTGATATCTTTGCATAAGAAACCATATGGGTTTATATATGATAGGTCAATCAATAGGCCGGATAGTTTGCAATATAAAGATCAATTGGGATTTAGGATAGAGATGAGGTCCAATATTAAGCCTATAATAAACCATCCGTATCCTATCAATGTAATATTTCACCATATCTCAACAATCAATAAGAAGGCCCAATAAAAACGATAACGAGTCGAAATCATGTCAGGAAACCAATATCAGGTCGCAATCACACATGATATGGCTCAATATTAGCCTGAGCTGGCTCACAAAAACCAAACAAACAATGATTCTCTGGGTGCATGAGACGGCTCACACTAAACTTGAGCTGGTTCATGGTGTCCCAAAACCAAAACTCAATAAAATCAGCAAATCAATCAATATCAATCTATTAATATAAATACTTATGATACGTTCTAAGGATGTTACAATTTTTCTTCTTTATTTTTTCTGTTCCATAAATTTAATAGGCGATTAATTATTGTCTCATGAGTATATGAATACTTGTACTTTATAAATATGCTTCTTCTGTGTTTCTCATAAACAGTGAAATAAATATATTTTATATCAATGATTTTCCCTCTCAATTATATAACAAATACCTTCATATTATTTTATCTATTACATTGGGCATCTGGAGCATCGATCTCCGGATCAAACTCCTGACCGTCTGTGCGTTGTCAGGACTTTAGCGAGATGGGTATTGTACCGCTGAGAAGGATGACTTCTTTGTGACATGCATGAGAGGAGGCGTCTTCATTCTTATGGACAAGAGCTTGTAAACTCAACTTATCCCTCATGCCAGAAACCATTTAACGCTAGTTTCTTATTTTAATTATCTGCAGTTTATATTCGAAAGGATAAATATTATCATTTAATTAATTGCTGAATTAAAATGATATAGAAATTATTTATGAAATATGTTTTCCCTGTGGCTGCAAGTTGCACATTTTATTTTCACTTTCTTGTGACAGACAAACGGCTATATCGAAATCCACTTTCGACTCGCATGTTAAAATAAAAGCATGCACTATATGAATATTTTTATTCAATGTGGATATTTTTTTTTTAAAGTATAAGAATTTTTAAAATATTTTTTACTCATTTATTCCTTCAAGGATTGATGTGGATATTTTAACTATTCTTAACTAAAAGTTTTCAAAGTTTCTATTATCTCAGAGAAAACGGGTTATCAGCTAGCCAGTTGATATTAAACCGTCGGTTAGCCTATTACATAGTCCAATCCAACTGTCGAGTCGACGGTCCGCTCTAACCATCTTATTTCACACATGGAGTGATCTATGTGATGCATTACAAGTGATGGATCAAGCATTTAAAAGATGGATATATGTTATACACAATAAAAATGTCATATATGGGAACGCTTGATTGAAAATATAGATAGTGTCAAAGTGACTAAAATTTTATACACATAAATCATTCTAATTGTAGAATAAGGTGGCCAGAGCGGATCGTCGATTTGACGGTCGGATTGTGCTATGTAATAGGCTAGCCGACGATTTAGTATTGTTAAAATATAAAATATATTTTCTCAATCCTCATCATAACTTCGGAGTTTTGATACAGTGGAAGAGACGTTTCACATGGTATTAGAGCAACCCAAGTTCGATTCTCACCGGGTGCGTATTAAGTACGGATTTATTAAATTAAAAATACCGCTGCTGAAAAGTCCAGGTTTCGGCCTAACGTGTTAGAATATAAAATACACTCTCTCAACCATCATCATAATTTTAGAGTTTTGGTGCAGTGGAAGGAATATTTCATAAATATCAGCTGGCTGGCTGATAACCCGTTTCCTCATTATCTTAAGTAAACGTCATTAAAAAAAATAGATGACGTGGACCATCTATGAATAAATAATTAATCTAAAATAAAGATACGGGTGTCGCAGCCTCCTCTTTGCACTCGATGATAGAGATAAATATTTGCATTCTAGAATCTAGATTCATAAAAGCCACTTTGGTAAAAAAATCCAAGGACTTTACATTGCACAAAAATCTTTTTTGCATATCAAATGGTCCGTACACATGAGATTTAAATATGGATGGCTCTAGATTTATTTATTAGTTTCACTTAACAAATGAAAACCGCAATTTCATAACTCATACTCGTTTTCGTAAATCTATCTAAAAAATAAATAACTGATCAAGAACATGTTATTTGGCACTGAGCCGGTAGCCTCACCGGTGGAGGTTAGGTATTTAAAAATTAAAGGACATGAAATGTGAATAAATTAGGGATAGTTATGACACGTGGGCATAGCCCTCTAACAGCAGACAACAGAGGGGAGATGGCCCCACTGGATATTTTTTGGCCTGTGTGGGCCCTTTGGTGTGAGGCCCCACCCCCCAAGGAATCTAGCACAGCAGCACCACCATAGGCAAACAGTGGCTTCGGAATCACGCCCAAAAGGAAGTGGGTGTCCTGAGGGCCTGTTTGGTTGCAAGATTATGAAATTTAGATTCCAAAATAGCACGGTTAAAAATAAATTTCTGGATTTAGTAATTTGTTATTTGGTTGATGAAAATAAAGTGATATTTGGATTTGAGGATTTTAAAGAGAGAGATAGAGAGAGGATTATTAAATAAATAAAGTACACGGCTCCCATCTAAAAATACAATGAATAGTGTCAAGTCTTTGAAAATTTTTAGGATTCAGGAATCCATGTTTTGTGGTGGGCCCCCATAAAAAACAAAGGAATCCTAGAAATCCAAATACTCCAACCAAAAACAAAATTATGGAATCCTAGGATTCCACGATCCAAATCCTAACAAATCCTGCAACCAAACAAGCCCTAAAGACAAAGGTGTGGTTTGGATTCAACAACCGTTAATGCTCATTTTCCCCGATCCAATCAAAATCCATCATTTTTGGAAAATGCTTAACCTGCCAGCCTTGAATTACTACCACAATATATCCAAGAGACCGACTTGTTTGACACTGATATTTAGATGATGCAGGTCACACCATTTTTTTGTCTCTTGGATAGACCGTGATAGGATTTCAAGCCTGGTAGGTAAATCATTGCTACTTTTTCTTCCTTCCTCTAGTGCGGCTGTGGCATGAT
This sequence comes from Agapanthus africanus, assembly GCA_030015575.1. Lineage (NCBI taxonomy): Eukaryota > Viridiplantae > Streptophyta > Magnoliopsida > Asparagales > Amaryllidaceae > Agapanthus > Agapanthus africanus. Next base: position 184,752,245 of record JASDDO010000019.1, on the reverse strand, counting down.
AATATGTTTTTCTTTTTCTTTTTGTTTTTAAGCAAACATGTTCGGACTGTTCCTGCTTGTGTATGAAATTGCATTTACATCATAGCAGTTTATTGAAAAAAAGAAAGAAGTAATTTATATTCTGAAATTATCCACAACCATGTCAGAATCATATGTGGAATGTTTCGTTAGATGATACAATCACTTATCATGTGCACCGTCTAGACATGAACTTGATGTGCTTTCATGGACGAAGTGAGTGTGCATTCCAAAGAAAAAAGGGTCTTTTCTTTATATACCCCTGGAAAAAATTCTATTTCCAATTATCTCCTTTTTAAAATCGATATTCCAAATGCCCTTGATTGATTTTGACTTGTCCAGATAATCCTTGATAGTTGGTTTAATCCACCATCTGTTGGGAATATTCTTTCACGGTCAATTTTAGCCGTTTGGGATAGTAAATGACTAAAATGGTCTCAAACGGTCATCCCTTTCCCCCAAACATTATAAATGGGATTTATCTAGGATTAGAGATTCGTTATAGATTCCATTTATTGTTTTTCTTTAGAGATCAAATTAAGGCTATTCGTTTCACCCAAATCTTGGTTCATTAATAAAGGGCAGGTTAGGGTTCTAACTGCAGCGACAGGGTCGACTTCAAGCACAATGGAGAGCTTAAGCTACGATTCTCATTCAAAGTTGGATTTTTTCTTCCAGACTATAGAGCATATATTTATAGAGAAGAATCAAGACCCTTTGTAACATTTCAGAAAATATAAAATATTATTTTTGGAATTTAATATTAAAATAATATATTTTTCGAAAACTACCCGATTTGTGAATTTGGAGTTTTCGTAAAATGGTATAAATATATACCAATACTTGTGAAATAATTGGAGATTAAAATGATTTATGCATTTAAAAATATATTTATTAGATTTGGCATTTTTATAATTAATTATATGCAGTTTGAATAAAAATTGATTAGTGCACTACTAATCGCGATTAAGCCATCCGTGTTTCTACAGTTTTCCATGATTAGTGCACCATGGCATGAAATATTTTGTTGCATGTTGCTTTAAGTGTGTTTGTGGTATTGGTTTTATTTGGTTTAGATGAGAAAAAGAAAAGAAAAAGAGAAAGGGAAAAAGGAGACAATTATTGGAGAGAGAGAGTGAGACATGAGTTTTAGAGGGTGAGAATAAGAAAGAGAAAGAGAGAGAGAGAGAGAGGGAAGCCACCATTTCATCACCCCATTGTTTCACCCCATTGTTTTCCCTTCACCTCCGTCATCCTCATCTCCCTCCACCTCCACCTCCACCTCCAAGTATCATCTCCATTTCTTCACCAAAACTCTACACCCTCTTCATTAAAAATGATCTTCACTTCATCCTCAACACATTGGACCTTGCAAGTTTGGATTTTGGAGACTTTGGGAAGCTAGGGTTTTTGCTAAGTTGCATCCATGAGGTATAATTCCTTTCATTTAGCTTAGTTTTAGTTTCTTGCACGCTAGTTTAGTTTAGAATGTGATTTGGTTAGGGTATATGATGTTTGGAAAATTCAAGAGAAGGGTTGGGTGATTATGTGAAATCATGATCTGTAGTGGGTGTCTACAAGACCTTAGTATTGATTTTGCTGGCCTAGAACAGAGAATACGAACTTAAGATTTGTTCTGTGTCGGTTTTGTGAGGTTGTGTTGACCTACAGGGAATCTGGGCAATCTGAGAAGTTTTTGAGAAAAACTAGCAACTCCAGAGACCTAGTTAGACCAATAGGAGACCACCCTGAGAAGACGAACCAGAACGGAACAGTATTGGCCGAGCTGGCCGAATTTATAGGGGATGTGGCCGGCATCATTGTGGTATCTGGTGTTGAAATTAGTTCTGTAGCTCACTTATCTCATATATTATCCCCTGTACTTGCTAGTTTTGTCCCCTTTTACCTGAGACCAAATCTGGAGCTAGATTTCTGAGGGTCTGTTCTTGAGTTTCGTGGTTTTCAATAACTTGGTTTTTGTATTTGATATTCTATTGGGTCGTTGGATATTTGTACGTCAACGACGAGAGTTGTTTAGTTGTTTTTGCATGCGTAGGTTATGGGTTCTAACCTATAGGCAATTCGCGTGCCGTATTGGGTTTCGGACATTGATTTTAATGGTATTGTGATATGTATTGATTGTAGGTATTTTCGCGTGGATTCCGAGACAACGAAGCACATCGATAACGGCTGAACAAGGAGTTCCGCGGGTGAGTAAATTTATATCTACGGGGGAAATCGGATGGATGGCGTATAGTACCCCCGCAAATTATAATGGAAACCAAAACATATATAAGATATGATTAGAGAAACCTATACTAGGAACCTATAGATGTGATTAAAGGTTTGGTATGAAATGATATGATTGATAAGGATGTCTCGAAGATATATATATATATATATATATATATATATATATATATAAGGATGCGAAACGTAATGTGAATCACGATATATAAATACAGGTGGTGCACGAGAATAAGTAAGAGATTTAGAATAGCATGACATGAGATTTATAAGATGGAATGTATATGTAAGATGACTTGATGTGAGATATTAATATGATGAAAAGAGTATACGATGTGATATGATGACTTGATATGATATGTCGTTATATGGAGGCGGGTCAATATGAGATAATTGATACCTTTGCCGGTCCCATGATATGAGATTGATATGGATGTGACCTGAGATATAGGTATATAGATGTATATAATGTTGTGAATCATGAGTGATATGCAGTACGAGATGTTAGGTCCATACCCTCATTGTTATATACGTTGATAGGATCCCAAATTGTTTTTTTGCCGCCGTACGATAGATTACCGTACGTGATGAGTGTTATCGGATGATTGATCCATACCCTTGACTAGAGGATGCCGTACGATATATTATACCGTACGTGATGTTGTGAGGCTAGATGCCGATTGATAGATTCACCGACTCGGATATGTTGTAGATGAGTATACCTGATAGTATTTCGTTGACGATGTATTTTATGCTACGTTCATGACATTCTCATTGCATTACATATACATGTGCTAGTACACCTGCACAATTGTCGATGATGTGTATGTTACACTTACACAGATTGTCGGCTCACACACTTCATCATCGATAATTACTATGTCACTTACACAATAGAATTGCCACATCATTATGCTATGTTTCCTGATATATTTTCTATGCTCACATCATTATGATATGTCGCATGATATACTGAGATGCTCACATCACTGTTCCATGTTGCATGATGTGCGGATATGCTTACATTTCTGTTATATGTTGCATACATAATGCTTTACGATTATATGCATTGAGATGCTGTTTTCATGAGATTCTGGATTTGAGAACCGTGGCTATATTTCAAAGGAAATCATGTATTGTTTTAAAAACCCGGTTTCTCTTGATATGATATTTCGAGACGTCCACCATATGTTTTCTCGGTTCTAAGATTGGCATGTGAAACCCGATTCGAGAAGCGGGAGGCACCGTCTGCGGGTACATGGTGGACCTGGTATGGTACCCCGGGGCAAGAAAGGATTTTCGTGGTGTAGACGATGAGCCTGGCAGAAGGACTACTACCTACCGGTGATAGTATTTGGACTTGTCGGTTAACCAAAAGATACCGACCGGAGTCATGAGATGGATATGAGGGCCGATCAGAGTATGCGGTGCCTGAGATGATAGATATGAGGGCCGATCTGAGGATGCGGCGCCTGAGATATGAGAATTTACGTGTCGCTGCTGGACATGGGTTTCATGATGTTTCGAGTGTCGATGTTGGACACTCAGGTTCCATGATTTAGATGTGTCGTTGATGGACACACATTGATTTATATCCTCATATTTACATGCATATTCTTTCATGATATTTACATGCATGATGTTGTTGTATCATTGATGGACACGTAGATGTTATCTACATGCAGATAGGCATTTATTATATTGTTAGCACATATGCAGATACGGTCGCCTTAGATATTATAGTATTACCTTTATGATATAATTGACCTAGGAATCGTTGATTTATTCGATTTCTACCTGATGCTATTTTTTACTCACGAGTTGGCAACCCACCGCCATTGTGCCACAGTTCTTGCAGCTTGACCGCATGGATCAGTGGCGGCATCGTTGGCACACAGCCGCATTCGGGTGATTTGCTTTGGTAGGTGGTATATGTTGGATCGTACCACTCTTTTATTTACTATTCCTGTTGTATCTAGTTAACTCTATCAATCAGAAACTAGTATTTGTATAAGTAGTGAGACTTAGCAAGACTTGTAGTTTCCAGACTTAGAGCGATGGGTTATATATTTGCTTGGTGGATTGATATCTTGCTTTATTCTTTATCATTTTGTGTGGATCTTCGCCGTTGGGCGTCGTATACTTATATTTCTGTCTTGCGTGGTTGTGATTCCGCCGATTGGCGAAGAGCTAGCTCCTGCTTGGAGATGCCTTTATTATTATCATGTATATGTGGTTTTGGATCAAAATATACAAGAGAGGTTTTTTAAAAGACGAAACATGTTTTTCAACTAGTAAAATCCACTTGCATTTTTCATGTTCCTTTATCTATGCATTTAAGAAAATATTTGATTTCATCATACCTTTATTTCAAAACTTTATCTCTTTTATTTTCTTAAAAGGGTTTAGATTTCTGGACTTTGGCTTACTTGAATTACGTTACGCTTTTAGACGTTGTGTGGTTTAAGTGCCGGTCACGAACAATATTTTCGGGTCGTGACAAAATTGGTATCAGAGAGCTAGGTTTAATCTTGGTTCGAGTCTAGGTTTGACTATGTGGAGTCTGGGGCGTAATCTATTTCGGAACCTAGGCTTGACCTTACGAAACTTAGACTTGAACAGGGGGGTATTGGACCCGAACTTTCGTTACATAGGTTGACCATGATTGATGAAGTATGTAGCTTGAGTAAAGTGACGTACCGTACGTATGTTCCGCGGCATATTTACAATACGATACTCCACTTAAGAAACCTTAGGATGTACATATTTTGAGATCTGTGATTCTCTTCGTTCCCTTGATCATACATCCATTTGAGATCCTCGATTCTATTTGTTTCTATGATCATACTCTCATTGATTCCGTTCCTCCTTATCATCATGTATCCACTTTGGGATCTGTTAATTCCTTTCATTCCTTTGATCTGTTTTCATCGATATATACTTGAAGTTCCTGTCACCATGGTTTGAGCGCAGATTGAGCTGCTGCTAGTGATGCGGTCAGGGCAAGCTCATCATGGATGAGAACTGACCATCGTGTATTCTGGTGACATGGGAACGTCTCGATGTGGTGTTGTGTTGGGACCTCTCGTTTGAGGCGAGGGTTCGGTTTTGCATCGGATGATCGGGCCACTGATAGAGTCTGCCAGTTTTGAGAGGACTGTGGATGTACAGCCTACCTCAAAGATTGTGATGCCGTCTACTGTGCAGACAGATGACCCAGCAGTTGCTGAGATTGATGGGATGTCGCTTTCAGAGCTTTCAAGCTGAGATCGTTAGAGCTTCCAGGCAGAGATGCGACAGGTGATAACTAGTATATCTTGAGTTGAGCAACTAAGATGATTCGTCAGATTTGATATGCCGACGCAGGCCCAGTTGAGTTAAAAATTTCCAGTGTGGAGAATCTTACTCAGACCTAGAGTAGATCGATCCAGAGATGACGTTGTTCGTTGGATGATCTGATAGTTGGGATGAGTTTCCGAGGACGTGTTCAGCTAGATATTTTCTATAGAGTGATGAAGATGCCGAGTTTGTAATTTCGTCCGTGTGAGAGATTCCGGATTGACTGTAGCCGAGAACAATTGCAGTACGCAGATAGCATAACGTGACGTCGAAGTGGACGATAATAAAGACGAGTGGAGCAAGAGATTCGTGCGAGACGTTAATGAGCCGTTGCTACTCCCGTTGAGAGTAGAGATCTGATATGTATACAGAGGCATTGGGATACAACCAGTTCCCGAGGAAATGCTGTGCTGAAAACGCAGATGTCCAGAAAGTGAGAAATGATTATGCAAGAGTACCAGCCTCCGTATAGTTCGGAATAGGCGAGATCAGAAGAGACCTTAAGCAGGTTCCTTCCAGGACACTGCCGCGATAAGATTACACCGAGAATTAGTTGTGTTACATGTATTCAGAGGGCCAGAGGCCGACGCCAGTAACGTGCTGCTTTACGAGTGGTCATGCTAATTGGCCGAGAGATGACCAGAGGAGTGCCAGAGCGGAATTGTTTCCGTTAGTACACCTGACCGGACCGACGAGCCGATGGATTGCGAGATTGGTAATCCACAGAGAAATAAAGACCCAGAGATAGAGGACACCAGACCGTGAGCAGGAGGCAAGCAGATGTTCTTGCTCTGCCAATTTTGGACGCACCGACATTTTTTTCGACATGGTAGGAGGTGTACCTCAATGTCATTTGTTGCGATTTGCGTTTGTGATCCGAGTATCACGCTTATATCACTTGGATTTTAAGTTTTGATGATTAAGTTTCATGATATTGTTTTCGTGCACCATGGCAGCACCTACTGGGTATTTATATTTTGTGCATAGTTATTGCACTTGAGATATACTTTATGCACCGTTGTGTTGATTTATGATTTGTGCATATTTATTGCACTTGAGATCGGTTTTGTGCCTTCGTAGCACGTGTTTACGATTTCATGGATTTCATACGGTTGATTTGATTTTATGCATGTGATATGCACTCGATTTGATTTATGCACTCGGTACAGCTTACATGTGCTTGCAGTACATTGATACGTGTTTTGTGCACGCAGTTGCACACGTTTATGACTTTATACACCTTGATACACTCGGTGTTGCTTTTATACGCATTTGAGTTATTGATGAGTTTCCGTGCATTTGTTGCACTAGATTGAGGTTTTATTCGTGCATGTTTGATGCACTTAATTTAGATTTTATTCGTGCATGTTGGATGCATTTGATTTAGATTTTATTCGTGCATGCTGAATGCACTTGATTTAGAATTCATTCGTGCATGACGGATGCACTTGATTTGGATTTTCGCGCATGATTGGGCGCATGATATGAGACATGATTTTGTGCACACCGGATGCACTCGATTGGGATTTTCATTCGTGCAGGTTAGTTGCACTGGATTGAGATTTTCGTGCACTATAAATGCACTTGATGTTATTGCCGTGCACGCCCGTTGCACTGGACAGATGCTTTCGTGCACACCCTGTAGGGTGTTTTTCGTTACCCCATTGAGATGGGAATACGCGCGCGCTTGTCAGGCGCAGTACATATTCCCCCTGCTTAGGGTAGGCTGGGGTTTATTGATTGTGGGAATCCGAATCTCCGGCAGTCGCGGACTAAACTGCCGTTAATTACCCATCGCCTTTGGAGCGAGGGAACCTCCGATTAACGGGTTAAACTGGTCATGCGAACTCAATGTGCAGCATGCGTGTGTTGTGTTTTGAAAGGGGGTTTTGGATATATCGGGAGCCACGCAGAGTTTTTACGGGGGTCCCGCTACCCGGATAGTGGGCTGGGGGTCAAGGAGGCTAGCAGCCCCCTTGCGGGGTGCGGAGCAGCGCCACGGCCCAAAATTTTTTTGGAAGGGACAGTGTTGTAGAGTATGTGTGTGTGTGTGTATATACACATATATAAAAAAAAAGAAAGGGAAAGGGCATCCAAAGGATGCGTGGGAAAAAGCGCCAGCGCTTTGGGTGCTAGTGCATTGAGCGCAAGAGCGCTAGAACGCTAGCGCTTTGAGCGCAAGAGCGCTAGCGCTTTGAGCGCTAGCGCCCCACGTGTCAGCACGTAGACGCTTGGGTGCTAGCGCTTTGGGCGCTAGTGCTCTGAGCGCAAGGGCGTTAGCGCTTTGAGCGCTAGCGCCCCACGTGGGCGCTCGGGCGCTAGCGCTTTGGTCGCTAGCGCCTTGAGCGCAAGAACGCTAGCGCCCCATGTGTCAGCATGTGGGCGCTCGGGTGTTAGCGATTTGGGCGCTAGCGCTTTGAACGCAAGGGCGCTAGCGCTTAGAGCGTGCGCCCCACGTGTCAACACGTGGGCGCTCGGGTGGCGAAAGGGACTTGGTCCATGCAATGGGAGTTGTACTCCCAGAAAGAAGCACTTATTATTCTGTATGTATGTGTGTGTGTGTGTGTGTGTGTGTGTGTGTGTATGAGGAGTTAAACTCCTGGGATGTTTTGAAGCTGATGAAGGGCTTCTCCCCCTGAGCCCTAGTTCTTCCCCAAAGTAGAGTCTCTGGAGATGGGTCTCCTTCTTCCTCCTCTGTTGACAGGATCTTGAAGATCAAGAGATGTGAGATTTTAAAAATCTCTTCTTTTTGAGATCTAATGGTAGATCCAAGTTCCCCTTTATGGGTTTTGTGGTGAAAAACTATTTAGTTTTGAAAAAGGAAGAGTAAAACTCTTGATTTAATTCAAAAGAAAGAAAAAGGTTTTAGAACCTTGAGGAAGGGGAAAGATGGACAGGCCCTAATTTTTGGGGAATGAAAAGTCTATCCTTTATTCATCATCATGTTGCCTTATATAGGTTTACATATTTACATATAGCCTCTTGGGTTTTACAAATGGCATTTTGCCCATCCCATACCTCATGTGCTATTTCTTTTTGCACATAAGCCATGGACTTACAAAAATTTGGTTTTATGCCCATTTTGTTTACATTCATGCATAAAAAATTACATAAAAATTATTTATTACATGATTTCATTTTGGCATGGGGGAGGGCCGGCCGCTTCATGTTCGGACTCGACCTGGGTATGGGCCCACTTGGCTTGAGGTTGACTTTGACTTTGACTTGGTCAACCGGGGTGCAATTTTCGACTTCAACAAAGTGTCCCCTATCAATAAATGCACACCACATATGTGGGTCATGTGCATGAAATTGATGGACTTCTTTCGCGTGGAGGCGACTTGCTTTGGTTCCCACTTTTTGGGATGCACTGCCCTTTTTACGACATGGACGGTCAACGCTTGACGTGTCTCCGAGACGGAGTGTCTGTGGCAGACATTTCCCTGGCCCGGAGCGATTTGGTTCCCGCTTTGTAGGAAGCCTGCACTGCCCTTTTTGCGACATGGACGGTCGACGCACTGATCCGGAGCGATTTGGTTCCCGATTTGTGGGAAGCCTGCACTGCCCTTTTGCGACATGGACGGTCGACGCTTGACGCATCTCCGAGATGAAGTGTCCGTGGTAGACGTTTCCCTAGCCCGGAGTGATCAGGTTCCTACTTTGTAGGAAGCCGGCACTGCCCTTTTTGTGACATGGACGGTCGACGCTCTGATCTGGAGCGATTTGGTTCCCGATTTGTGGGAAGCCTGCACTGCCCTTTTTGCGACATGGACAGTCGATGTTTGACGCGTCTCCGAGACGAAGTGTCCATGGTAGACATTTCCCTGGCCCGGAGTGATCCGGTTCCTGCTTTGTAGGAAGCCTGCACTGCCCTTTTTGCGACATGGACGGTCGACGCTCTGATCCGGAGCGATTTGGTTCCCGATTTATGGGAAGCCTGCTGTTCCCCTTCGAAAGACGGCCACGACGTGAAGACGTCTTGCCTGAGATTCGGGGCAGATGCTATTTGGTTTTATCCGTCCACCTCTCCGAAGATGCCAAGTTGATTTATGGCACCGTGTATCGGAGATTTAGACGGATGCGGCCGATGTAGCAGACTTCGTCAGATTCCCCCTCGCTTGAGGGGTTTTTGATTGTGGGGATGCTCTTCCCTGCAGGCGCAAGCCCCTGCAGTTAATTACGCTACCGCATCGCGGTAGCGTAATTTCTCCTTCTCCAGAATTTCACTTCGTGTGGTGTGTGTTTGTTTTGTTTGTGGTTGCTAGTGGATTGTATACGGAGACTAAATTATGCCGTCGCCCGTAGGACGTGAATTAGTCCAAATCCGTATTTACTTAGATTTGGGTTTGGGTTTTTAGTTTAAGGATACGTTAGCCATATTGAGGCTAAGATCAACTTAAACGTTCGTTAAGGATTCGTTAGTCTGATTTGAGACTAAGATCAACTTAATGGAAAGAGCATTTAGGGGCTCTATTGTTCCAGTTTAGGGATATAGTGGTCCATAGGTAGTTTAAGGACATTGCGGTCCATTGCCGGTTTAGGGACATGGTGGTCCATAGGTATTTTAAGGACGTTGCGGTCCAGGAGTTTAAGGACGCTTGAGTCCGGGAGTTTAAGGACGCTTGAGTCCATGAGTTGGTTTAAGGACGCTTAAGTCCATATTGATGTATGGTTGTCGGGACCCGTCACCTCTCTGACGTCGTTGAAGGATTACAATGACAAATGTCAGACGAGTTCGGAGATGTACCCTCGAACCGGGTGTAAATTGATTTAAGAGAGCATTCGTGCTCAGTCAATTTAATTTGAGGACTTACGGCCATGATTGGGCTAAGTTCAGTTGAAGATGATCAACATTTTTATTTGTCTTTGGCCTATTAGGCCTATGTTAGGGCTTTGCCCTTGTTTAATAATGCACCACATTTTCTTTTGGCCTGCTATGCCTTTTTGATTTGAGCTCTGTCTCTCTTTAATGATGCACATCATCTGTTTTTCTTTGGGCTCTTCCCTTCTTTAAAATAATGCGTGGTATTTTATTATGCTTGTCAGGCCCTTTTTAATTGGGCTTGGCCCTTCTGTAAATAATACAGTGCATTAATCAAACTGACAGTGGCCATGTGGCCTGTCAGGCGCTTTGCGCCAATTATTGAGCGCAAGCGCATGTGGAGGTGACACGTATCACACTCTGGTGAGCACAAGCGCAGTGCGCTGCGCCAGTGCGCTGCGCTGTTGCGCTGCCGACACGTGGCGCGCTCTGGTGAGTTGCGCCAATTTAAGAGAGCAGTGCTCTATCTTAAAAGCGCATAGCGTAAGTTATTCTGGTGCTGACACGTGGCGCTCTCTGGTAGCTTGCGCCAACTCAGGAGCACAACGGTGCAGATTTGCAAGTGCAAGGCACTGTTTTAATATCTTGATCCAATTTTGGATTCAAGAAAAGAATGTTTAAGATTCCAGAACCAATGGTTCATAAAAAAAAGGCAATGCCTTTGTTATTATTATTTTTTTTATTGGAGACCTTTGATCTTTGTTCTTAGATCAATGATCTTTTCAGAAGAAATTCTTCTTTTTTATTCAAAGGGTTTACCTTTTTTCCTCTTTTTGAGTTCTTCTCAAAATTCTTTAGAGTTCTCTCTTTGTTTCTGTGTTTTTTGTCTCTCTATGTTGTTTTTTTTAGACTTGGGGTCTAGGGGCCTTTTTATAGTGCCAATGAGTTTGTTAGACCAGTTAAAGAGATCTTTCTCTGAGTGATTTGGGGATTTTTTTTTACCGTTGGATTTTTGATCTCAGGGCTTCTGTTTTACAGAAGGCAATCTTCTTGTTTGTAATAAGATTGAGAAAGATCTTTCAGAATTTTTCTGTTTGGCGCAAGCGCACCTACGCTTGACACGTGTCGCGCAGCGCATAGCGCAGCGCAACTGCGCCGCCACGTGTCGCGCAGCGCAGAGCGCAGCGCAACTGCGCCGCCACGTGTCATGCAGCGCGGAGCGCAGGTTGCTCAAATCATGCAACTGCGCTGACACGTGTCGCGCAGCGCAGCGCGCAAATCAGCTGAAGCGTTGCTTCTTTTATAGAGCCTGCTCTGATTGAGTGCGCTGCTTCGGGCGCTGCGCTCTCTGCGCTGGCGTGTCTGATTTTGACACGTGGCGCTCTGCGCTCAGCGCTCAGCGTAGGAAAATCTGAAGCGTTTCTTCATTTATTTTAATTTTAATCTTCACTTTAATTTTTAAAATAGAGCCTTGCTCTGATTGAGGGAAACAGAAGCGTTGCTTCATTTCCCGCCTTAGAATTTGAACAGAGTTTTGCTTTAATCGGGGTAAACAAATGCCCCCCACCGTTGCGCTTACGTGGCCTTCAAACGTGAGCGCAGCAGTGGCAGAATTCCAACCATCGCGCCATCCCTTGGAAGTTGAAACGGCTCTCAATACCTATAAATATGACCTTTGGTCCCTCAGCAGATGATTATCATCTTCAAAAATTTTACTTTCAGAATCTTAGAGCCCTACTTTTTATTTTCAAGAACTCCTAGAGTTAAAATCTTAAAACTTTTAGGTAAAATTTTTAATTTAAATTAAATTAATTTTCATTGACAGAGCCTTGCTCTCAATAGATCCCTGATCTAAAGAAAACCCATTTAGGGTTTCATTTAGCAGAGCTTTGCTCTAAAGGGGTCTAAAGTGAACTAAGGAGAATCCTATTAGAGTTCCATTAATAGAGCTCTGCTCTCTAAAAGATTTTTCTTGCATTTTCTTAATTCATCAATGGATTTTTGCTCCTTCCAAATCATACAGAAGAATTCTTAGGAGTTTTTCATGGATCTTGGAGTTTAAAGATGGCCTTTTATTCTTCGATGAATTATATCGTTTTGCTTAATCAGTCTTTCTGATAATTTTGTTGATTCTCTTTTACAGAAATAATGGACGCCCACATGTACAATCTCGACAAAATTATCTCTTACGGGGACATCCGCCAACTCGGCCATTCTCAGAATCGAGAATTTACTAATGCCGAGTGTGCCGAGATCATGAGTCGCTTCGACGCATACAACGGCCAACTGCTTCCTCGGCGCTCCCCTCTCCTGAAGCTTATTGTGGGAGCAATTTGGGAAGCGCTTCCTCTATTCTGTACTGGTGTGCCACTTGGGGCATTGGATGCCGCCGAGGATAAGGTGCACTCGGTGTATCTGATGAGCCTAATCTCAAAGAGGAGGCGAGATAACCTTATCGATCTTCTGCACCAAGCTTTTCAACAGTCTGCAATACTCGCTGCCTATCGGAGGGAGGAGGACATCAGTGGGGATCCCGACGCTCGGGCTCGCGAAAGGAAGCACACTAGGATGGTTCGCCAGGCTTGGAAAGTCTTGGACAAGGTTACTTTTGAGTTCCTCAATCCATGTCCTAAATTTGAGGTTTTGCCATTGTAATCATTTAGATAATATCTTTGTTTATTGTCTTTATTGATGTAAAAACTTTCCAAGTATGAATGACAAATCTTTTGCCTCCTTCTTTTTATTTTCTGCTTTGTTACTGGCACATTCTTTAAATAAGCATAGCCTATAAGCGATATAGAATATTCTATCTTGAACATCTCGGGGAGTAGTGATGGCTTAGGAAGCAGGTTCAGGTCTGCTATCTAAGGCTTTTCAACTTCATGAGCCGTGAGGGTCTCATAAAGACTTTTCTCCCTGCGAGTCGAGAGGATCTCGTAGGTGTATTTTCTCCTTAGGAATCGTGAGGATTCCTAAGTGCGTTTTCTCTTATAAGTCGTGAGGATCTTATAAAAGAATTTTCCCTCTTATGAGTCGAGAGGACCCATAAGCGGTTGTTTCCCTCCTTGTCGTGATTCGACTTCGGAGAGTGAAACCCGTGGATAGTATGCAAGAGACCGTATTGGGCCGACTTGCAAGATTCCGGTGCTTAGGAAACAGGTTTTTTTTTATCCCCGCTGCCTAAGGCTTTTCCTCACGAGTCGAGACGAATCGAGCAGTTCTCGCAAAGACATCAATTTCCTCACAAGTCGAGACGAATCGAGCATTTCTCGCAAGAATATCCTAACGTCACAGTTAACCTCTTCTCTTTACGACAGAAGTCCGTTAGGGTCTGTGGTACTAGGGTTTTGGCCGTCGTACCGTCGCATCAGCTGATATATTCCTCGATAGGCAATCATACTATTCGAGTAGCCCTTCGATTGCCGTGTCTCTGATCCCTTCGGGAGCTGGACAAGACGTCTTCAAGCAATCCTCCTTGGCAGTTTGACCGTCGGAAGAGCAAGCGTTAGGAATTTTGCCATGTCGCTTTTTACTTGAGATTAAGCTCATTTTGGAGAGCCCCGATGAGTCATAACCACTTCGCGCTGGTGTGGGATGATCTCCGATAGTCTTTCAGGTTTTATGTGAGTTGTCGTCAAGACCCTGAAGCTAGAAATTTGGCCTTTGCTTCGTTTGCTGGCATTGCGTCTGCTGTATCGAGACGAATGTCGCGGTTGTCTTTAGGTTGCTGGTGGACCATCGAGGTTTGGAACTAGGGATTTTGCCGTGGCTCCGTTAGTTTGATTGTCGCGTCTGAACCTTGCTGGAGGAAGAACGCTGGGGTGACATCTCGTCTGCTGTATCAAGACGAACGTCGCGGTTGTCTCTAGATTGCTGGTGAACCGTCGAGGTTTGGAACTAGGGACTTTGCCGTGGCTCCGCTGTTTGATGATGTTGCATCTGCTGTGACGAGACGAACGTCGAAGTGGTGACCATTCCGCACTGGTGTGAGATGATCTCCAGTTGTTTTTCAGGCTTTATATGACTCGTCGCTAAGACCTTGAAGCTAAGAATTTGGCCTTCGCTTCGTTTGCTTTGTTACGTCCGAATCCTGTTGGAGGAAGAACGCTGTCGTGGCATCTCGTCTGCTGTATCGAGATGAATGCCGAGGTGGAGCTGGGATTTTGCCGTTACTCCGCTTGTTTGACCATGGGGTCTTTCGTTGGCGTTGTATCTGCATCTTAATGGACTGCGAAGGAACGCCTTTGTTAATATCTTGTCTGCTGTATCGAGATGATTGTTGAGATGAAGCTGGGATTTTGCGTCGCTTTGCTTTGTTTCGACCGCGAGGTCTGTTGTTGGCGTTATATCTGCATCTTGATGAACTGCAAAGGAACGCCTTTGTTAACATCTCGTCTGCTGTATCGAAACGATTGTTGAGATGAAGCTGGGATTTTGCCGTCACTTCGCTTTGTTTCGACCGCGAGGTCTGTTGTTGACGTCAAGACCCTGAATCTAGGGATCTTCCTTTTGCTCCGTTTATTGACATTGTGTCTGAAATATTGCGACAAATGTCGAGATTGTCTCTAGGTTGTCCATGCACCGTCGAGATTTAGCTTCGCTTTTGGATGGAGCCTGGAGGGAAAGATGTGTTTCCTTCTTTGTTTGCGCCCCTGGATTGTATACAGGGATCGATGTGATCTCACCTATAGGCAAAAGTTTCATTCATTTTTTTTATATATTTCCGCGACGCTCTATCATTTCAGCTTTTATATTGCGAAAGTCGCGATTGCCCAATCATTTCGGCTATTTTATATGCATACATTTTTACTTGCTGATTTTTATTGCAAGTTGCCCCATCATTTCGGCTATTTCGTATGAATATATGGCTCGCTGTTTTTTTTTATCGCGAGTGTGGACCTTGGGATCTGACGCCAATCTCAGCATCAGCATCGCTACAACTGGAATATTACCAAGAGCGAATCATCATTTGCCATGAAAGGACTTGGAATTTGATACCAGTTCAGGCATCAGTATCGCTACAACTGGGATATTGCCAGGAGCGAATCATCATTTGCCTCTGTCGATGTTGAACAAAGGTGGCTTAGCGAACAGGGTTAGGATCCCGTCGACTAAGGCTTTTGACTTCATGAGCCATAAGGGTCTCATAAAGGTATTTCTCCCTACAAGTCGTGAGGATCTCGTAAGTGTGTTTTCTCCTTAGGGATCGTGAGGATTCCTAAGTGTATGTTCCCCTGTAAGTCGTAAGGATCTCACAAAAGGGTTTTCTCCTTATAAGTCGAGAGGACTTACACGGGTTGTTCACCGTATGGACATATCCCCAGTCACGGGTGGGACTTGGTTAGGGAAATGTTTATTCGCGCCCGTGGATTGTATACAAGGGTCAGTATCAAGCCGCTTGTAGGGCCACATCGAAGGTTGTGGGAGTTGCTTAAGAACAGGTTCAGGTCTCTGTAACTTAAGACTTTCAAATCTTATGAGCCGTGAGGGTCCCATAAGAGAGTTCTCCTTACGAGTCGTGAGGATCTCGCAAGTGTAATTTCTCCTTAGGAATCGTGAGGAGCCCTAAGTGTGTTGCTCCCTTGTGAGTCGTAAGGATCTCATGCAGGTGTTTCTCCTTACAAGGTCGAGAGGACCTTGTAAGTGTCTTTTAACGAGGTTGCGCCCTTTCGGGTTTTCACAAACACTCGCCGGCAGCCCTGCTGTTTTTACTCACGGAGCCCTTTCGGGTTTTCATCCGTGCCCATTTTGCTTATGGACATACCGTCTTTTTTTTTATTCTTATTCTTTTTATTCTTTTTTTTTCTAACGAGGTTGCGCCCTTTTGGGTTTTCACGAACACTCGCCGGTAGCCCTGCTGTTTTTACTCACGGAGCCCTTTCGGGTTTCATTCGTGCCCATTTTGCTTATGGACGTACCTTCTTTTTTTTTTTTGTCAGCCTGAGAATGCTGTTGTAGTAGTTTAAAGACGTTTCGGTCGTCAGCTAGTTTTAGGATGTAGTGGTCCGTCGTTAGTTTAAGGACGTTTCGGTCCGCTGTTAGTTTAGGGACGTTTCGGTCCACCGTCGCCGTATTTGAGGCGAATCTCTAGTTTACTGACTTTTCGGTCTATGGGGCTTTCCCTATAAATGTGTTAGTTGTATGTATGCCCTAGAGGCCAGTATTGTACAGATTATGTATATTATATTGGATGCTTGGACATATATAGAGATGACTTTCTTGCTCGACATGATAGTATGCTATCTGGTTGCTATTTATCTTAACATGTACACTAGTCTCTTTATACTGTCTTATAGTTACATGTTGGTAAAGCCCTTAGGATTTGTACTTGACTACCTGGACTATGATGCAGATCATACTAGTGGGGACATGGTAGTCCATAAGTACATCCTTCAAGGTCCCTAGTCGTGGGTGTATCGAGACGGGGCATCGATATACCAGAGTAGACTGGCGTATACGCTTCTCGACCCATGTGATGGGCGATGGATGATCCCATATCCATTGGTGTTTGACATCAGAGATGGTATACGGGTGCTCAGTGGAGACTGAGTACACTGGACGGACTCGCCGAGAACTCCCAGATGGTATTATACCTCACGTCAGATGGCAGTTCTCAGGTGACACTTGTACAGGTTAGTCTGTAGACCCGAGATCGTCATAGAGTCTTGTGTGATTCCCACTGTGCTTTGATCTCCACCTTACCACGTCCATGAGGGCGTGCAAAACGGTGGTCTTTGGGCACAGTCCCGAGTCACATGGAGGCAATGAGCGATAGGAGGGGTTTCGTCTCTCCCGATATTGGGGGTTGATGTTGCGCTGTGCTCGATTAGCCGTAACAGGGAAGTCCCTGGCCAGGGCTGATCAGAGATTTGCTGGTAAGTGTTACCAGTAGTTTCTCGACCCGTTACGAGCCTCACATCAGCACGACTTATCGGGTTATTGGGGTCTGACGTATACCACCCCTAGACTTGATATGCGACATATCAGACGAAGAGACCGGACTGTATGGTAAGTGTTACTGGTCGGATTCGCAGGAGTGTGAGCCGGCTAGCTCGTCGATCTTCTGATCGCTCAATACCCGGATGGCCGTTACGTTTAGCAGACCGCTTGCGGCTTGTGGGTGCTTGATATGATCATCATCTGCTACCGGCGTATTGACGAGTCTTTAGAGTCCTACACAGAGGTTTCCTGGCTCAAGCGAAACGAAATAGGAGCGCATATGAGATATGTGCGGGACCGAGAATAATGCGTGTATGTGATACCGCATTTCATTCTCGCGATATATGTTTCGATTGGTTATATTCGATATGACCTAGTTATCGAATCATTGATTCGATAAATCGATGCATTGAATACTAGTCGGTTATGTGCGACATGACCGGATCATTGAATCAAGTGTTGATTTAATGATTTAATGTATAATTATATATTTGATATATTACTTTGCATTAACTAGTATTGGTTCACTTTAAACGGATTTTTCTCACTTGATGCACATTGTATATGTGATATGCTTTCGTGCACATTTTTTGTATCATGTTTGATGATACTTGATCATTTAGTTAAGTGTATAGAATTAATCCATGGTTAATTGATAATTAGGGTTTTGCATATTTGTTTATTTATTTATTTGTTTATTTATTTATTTGAAATAAATTAAGATAAGAATGGTGGCTCTTTTTGTTTTAAGTTGAAGCTTCATGAAGCTTTGACTTTGCTAACCATCCTTATCTTCATGCTTAACCCTAACCCATCCAAGTGACCATGGTTAACTCTCTACACTTAACCCTAGTTCAAGTTATGATAAGTATTTGATTTAAATTTATTTTATGAGAAGACTTATCATATTCTTTTCTTGAGCTCATCTTCTTCTTCTTCTTCAAGCTTGCTACAACAATGGCAACTTGAGATCTAGTGAGATAAATCCAATTCTAAAGTGAACCCACCTCCTATTTCTTCACCCTCTACCTCTTGCCAAGTTGTTTTGGGTGTTTACTTCACAAGTTTCACAAGTTTGTGAAGTCGGAGCTTGAGTTTGTGCAACCTCGACGTAGATCGTCTTTGACACAAAGCCGACGACCTATTCCGCTTGTTTTCCCGATGAAGCCGATGATCGAGTCGAGGATTCATGATGGACAGCGAGGACATGGCCACGTGGAGCTAAGGAGGCGGAAATCCGGATCTACAAAGGTTGTAGCATCTCAACTTTAGTTAAATAGTTAACTAGATTGTAGTTTCGCCTAGACATCTAGTAAACGATCCATGTTAGGGTTTCTCGGCTTCCATAATTTTTAAAATTGGCATGGTCGATGCCTTGAAAGACTTCATTAGGATGCCTAGGAACCCTACAGTGGTATCAGAGCCTAGCTAGAGCCTTAGGCGAAGTCTAGACGGAGTTTGAAGTCCGGACGAACCCGAAACCCATATACCCATGAGCTCTCTGGAAATTTTCTAAAATCTGGGATTTTTTAATATTAAAAATGTCTAAAAAATTCAATAAAGAATTATAAGAATTACGGTGCATTTATTTTTTAATGAACAGTTCCTTTAGCCGCGGAAGCGCGGCAGAAGCATGGCTTATGCCGCGGTTCCGCGGCCATATAGTGACGTCAGCCCTATTTAAATGCACAGTAATACCTGATAAATTCCACTGAGTTTTCTGGGAATTTTTAAATTGATTTAAGGGTTGAGTGCTCTGGGGTTATATTGGGAATCGACGATTCGATCGGAATATCAAACTTTGTCTAAGTGTTTTTCCAGATAACTGTAGAATATGTTAAAAAGTTTGACCGGATACAAATACCCAACTTTTCCCCTGCCGAAAAAATTCCAAGTGTTGGATTTTTCTGTGGTTAAAAGACGTTCGAAGTAGTGCAAGTAACGCGATGGTCCCTCTAGAAGACAACAAACCTTAACTCGATTATGTGACCGTCTTGAACTGCCCTTTGAACCTTCGGGTTTGGGGCAGTACGGCGTGCCACATGTGAGGCGTTGGCTTGACCCTTCTACGGCTGGACCGTTGGTACTGAGGTATGAAGTGAATGTCTTTGAACCTATTTCATGTGTTGATCGGTGTCGGGAAAACTTGGGTGTTCGAGTGTTCGATCGGAAAGTTTAATATATTCTATTTATCCGGAATTGGATACAATAATTGAAATTCACAAACAGTTATGTGATAACTGAATGAATGTTATAAATCTAGCAATTTAGTCCCATATGATATTGAAAAGAGTTTTCGATAATGAGACTAAAATGCGGGATTTATATCTGTTAGGCATGCGATGTCTAAAGAGGTTGTGGATTCCAATTGTTGTAGTTTTACACTTTCTTTTATGTGACCGTAAGTGTAGTATGTTCATATCGCCGGTTTCGTTGCTATACGTCAACGACAATTGGGGTATGCATACTTACTTACGTTGATGACATGTGATGTTATGTGTTGCTGGTTATGATATATTGGATTGTCGTGTTTGAATAGCCGGGGTTTTTTATGTGAGATGAGTGTTTTTCATTTCCATTCATGTAAAAACTTGTATGTAATATTCTTTTATTCGGGGCACTTCCAGGTTGCGGAAGCTGTCACCCTTTGTATATTATTTACTTTTCCGCATTAGGATAGACCCAAGGAGGGGAGCACAAGTAACCGGGTTCTGGGGTCCAGTGGGAGACCAACTCGAGGAGTCGAGTCCGGGTCTCCTAACCCTAGAATTGGCAGGGTTGCTTGCCGCTCTCGTAGGGGTCTAGGGGTGTGGGATTGGCTATTCATCACGACCGTGGAATCCGTGTTTTATACTGGCTCGTATTGAAAACACGGACGTCCTAGTATATCCAATATTTCATATGTTTATTCTGCTGCGATATCTGTGTTGTGACTCTGTGATGGATATAGTATATAGTATATATGATATATTATATAGACGTTACTTATGTTTTACACCCGCGCTAGCCCTGCCCTGCTCTGTCGTTAGTTACCTAACCTAACGGTGCACGAGGGGACATCGAGGCGAATGCGGATGGCATAAGTGTACGTCATATCTATCTGTGATGTTTAGGTATTTAAATGATGGGACTTCATTAATGTGATTAATGAAAGATAAGAAACCTAAGATGTTGTGGAATCAAATTTTAAAATAAAACAGGTAGCTACAGTTCTTGCTTTGCATAGCGGTATATGTGATATGCCCTGCACCTTATTCGATGAGGAAAGGACCGAGATCCCTTCACCGGGAGTGACTCCTTTAGCAATAACTGGCAGATGCTACACACTCGGTTTGCTTTTGATTGCTTTTGAGTTTTTGCTTTGCACAGCGATATATATGATATATCCCGCACCTCATTCGACGAGGAAAGGACCGAGATCCCTTCACCGGGAGTGACTCCTTTAGCAAAACCAGAAAAGCCTCAAAATCACTCCATTTTAAAACTTCATTTGATTCTACAACGATATCAAGTTCATTACGCAATAGGTTTTCAGAAAAACCTGTCGTAGCCCTCCGTCATTTCAGATAAGTACTAGTTAGTATTCGTGCTACGTTTGTTGACTATGTTAAGGCGTAGTGTGCGGTAGCTAATTAGTGCTTATCTGTATAAGCATATGATGCGATTGGATTAGGGTAGTCGTGCGACTTTGTTGACTATGTTAAGGGTCGTGCGGGTGGGTTTAATTCAATCGGGAAATGACGGGTTGAACTTGACTAGCACTTATGATTTGTTGACTATGTTAAGGTCATATAGCTGCTAGGGGCAAAAGATTATCGGGAATTTCAAGTGTTGAAATTTGCAATGAGATTGCATACCTTCTATGAGATAGTTGGATCCCGATACCCACTGCGAGTAAGAGTTACTCCTGGGAGAATTTTATACATTACAATTAGCCGATCAAGTAGGTGTCTAGAAAGGTGTTAACGAGGTTACGCCTCTGGGAAAACGAGGTTTTCAGTAATTAGGTTCGTGCGAAAGCACGGGGGACCTCCCTCAAAGTACCGACACTGGCCTGGCTGAAAGATTGGCGAACTTGTAGTGTGTAATTAATCCCGGCTAGTCTTTCCTTTTAGGGTTTGGAGGAAGATTTGATAAAAAGCAGTGGGAGCCATCCTGATTAGATAAGATAATAACCAATCTGATCTTGCACGAGCATACGCTAAAGTGTTTTCTTCTCTCTCTCTCCAGGTAGCGACCATTTCATGCCTTAATAAAGATAATAATATGGATGTATTGACCGAACCCGCATGTTATACTGTGCTGGGGAACGTTGGTTCCGTTCATTCTTATAAGAGTTATAGGAATGAACAGGATATAGGGGAATACCAGGATTCCCATGCCACCCGAATGAAGAAAGTACATGATGATGCATTTTCTTCGGGTGTGTTCGTTACTGAGAACTGTTTCTCCATTTGCTCTACGTCCTGGGTATTGGATACCGGGTCGGGATCCCATATATGTAATCAGTTACATGGGCTAAGGAGAGGTAGAGAACTTGGAGAAGGTGATAAAGACATTAGGGTTGGAAATGGTGCAATTGTTGCAGCTAAGACTGTCGGGGAATATCACCTTGTATTACCAACTGGTAATACATTGGTTCTGAACGAATGCTATTACATGCCGAACCTGATATGCAACATTATATCGGTTTCTTTCCTAAGTAAAGAAGGATATAATTTTGTATTACAGGACAATGTTATGAACATTTTCCATAACCAAAAGTTGGTTGGATCAGGCACGTTATGCAATGGCATTTATGTTCTAAATCAATCAACAGTTCTAAACATAACAAACACACACAAGAGGAAGAGTCCTGAACTCAACGAATCCTTCTTATGGCATTGTAGACTGGGTCACATCAATGTGACACGACTGGCTAAGTTGCATAAAGATGGATATTTGAAACCTTTCGAATTTTCATCTTATGACACTTGCCAGTCATGTCTCAAAGGCAAGATGACCAAGACTCCGTTTACGGGACACGGAGAAAGAGTTACCGAACTCTTAGGACTGATACATAGTGATGTATGTGGTCCCATGTCTACACATGCCAGGGATGGTTCTTCGTACTTCATTACATTCACTGACGATCTCTCTAGATTCGGATATGTGTTCCTAATGAAACACAAATCAGAAGCTTTTGAGAAATTTAGAGAATATAAACAAGAAGTCGAGAACCAAACCGGAAAAAGTATTAAAATCCTTCGATCTGATCGAGGAGGTGAATACTTGAGCAATGAATTCCTGGACTTCCTAAAAGAGAATGGGATTCTCTCTCAGCTGACTCCTCCATATACACCACAGCACAACGGTGTATCTGAACGGAGGAACCGCACCCTATTAGATATGGTGCGCTCTATGATGAGCACAGCTGAGTTACCTATTTCCTTCTGGGGATATGCGCTGGAGACAGCAGCATACCTTTTGAATCAAGTTCCATCTAAATCTGTACCTACCACACCATATGAGATATGGAGTGGGAAGAGACCATATTTTAAACGAGTTAAAATATGGGGTTGTCCGGCCTATGTCAAAAGACAAAATCCAGACAAACTCGAGGCACGGTCAGTTCTTTGCAAGTTTGTGGGATATCCTAAGAATTCCCAAGGATATTTATTCTACCATGCTGAAGAACAAAAAGTGTTTGTTTCTCAATATGCCACCTTTTTAGAAAAGGAATTTCTTGAAAAAGAAATTAGTGGCAAAGGGGTAGAGCTGGAAGAGGTTCCAGATACACAAACAGTAATTGAAGATTTAGTGGAACCAGAAGATTCAGTAGCTCCCAATGAACCTCAGCCTCTCCGCCGATCTAGTAGGGTTCCTCGCCAACCTGAGAGATACTACGGTTTTCTCATGGACGGTGGGAGCGAGGATTGCATCATGGAGGATGATGACCCAACTAGCTTCGAGCAGGCCATCACGAGTAGGGACTCAGTGAAATGGCTGGATGCTATGCGGTCCGAGATGGAATCCATGTACACCAACAAAGTATGGACTTTGGAAGTTGCTCCTGAAGGGGTAAAACCCATTGGGAGCAAGTGGATCTTCAAGAAGAAACTTGGTGTAGATAGGAAAGTGGAGACTTTCAAAGCTAGACTTGTAGCAAAGGGTTTTCGTCAAAGACTAGGTGTGGACTATGACGAGACCTTTTCTCCAGTGGCTATGCTTAAATCCATCCGAATCATGCTTGCCATTGCTGCCTTTCATGACTACGAAATCTGGCAAATGGATGTTAAGACCGCCTTTCTAAATGGTGATTTAGAAGAGTGCGTGTACATGACTCAGCCAGAGGGCTTCGTAGACAGTGGGAGCAGCGGGAAGGTGTGCAAGCTGCTTAA
This sequence comes from Agapanthus africanus, assembly GCA_030015575.1. Classification (NCBI taxonomy): domain Eukaryota; kingdom Viridiplantae; phylum Streptophyta; class Magnoliopsida; order Asparagales; family Amaryllidaceae; genus Agapanthus; species Agapanthus africanus. The sequence goes on along the minus strand of JASDDO010000019.1, from coordinate 184,728,560 downwards.
ATCCATTTATGGATTAAAGCAAGCATCGCGGAGTTGGAACATCTGCTTTGACGTCGTTATCAAAGAGTTTGATTTCGTCAAAAATCCAGATGAACCTTGTATCTACAAGAAGGTGGCAGAGAGTAAGGTTGTCTTCCTCGTATTGTACGTGGACGACATACTCTTGATAGGAAATGATATTCCTATGCTGCAATCGGTCAAGCTCTTCTTATCACAAAGATTCTCAATGAAAGATCTTGGTGATGCCTCCTGCATATTGGGAATCAGGATCTATAGAGATAGATCCAAACGGATTTTAGGATTGTCCCAATCCAGGTACATTGACACCATACTAAAGTGGTTTAGTATGGAAGAGTCCAAGCGTGGGAACATGCCCACGATCTCTGGAGTCACTCTCTCCAAAGAGATGTCTCCCAAGACTGATTTGGAGAGAGCTCGCATGCAAGGGATACCCTATGCTTCGGCAGTAGGCTCTATCATGTATGCGATGCTATGTACCAGACCCGATGTAGCATACTCACTAAGTGTAGTGAGCAGGTATCAAGCTGATCCTGGAGAGAGTCACTGGACAGCTGTGAAGAGCATTCTCAAGTACTTGCGAAGGACTAGAGATATGTTCTTGGTGTATGGTAACGGAGAACTCCAAGTGGAGTCCTTTACCGATTCGAGCTTCCAGAGTGATAAGGACGACTCTAAGTCGCAGTCGGGTTTTGTCTTTACCCTTTACGGAGGGGCGGTTAGCTGGAAGAGTTCCAAGCAGGAAACCGTGGCAGACTCGACGATGGAGGCTGAATACATCGCTGCCAACGATGCTGCTAAAGAAGCTGTCTGGATCAAGAAGTTCATTACTGAACTTGGAGTGGTTCCATCCATTGAGCGTCCAATACCTTTGTATTGCGATAACAATGGAGCGGTGGCTTTGGCCAAGGAACCCAGGTCCCATCAGCGGTCCAGGCATATTCTGAGGCGGTATCACCTGATCCGGGAGACAGTTGATCGCCGGGAGATCGAGGTCAGGAGGGTTGACACGAAGAACAACACGGCGGATCCACTCACGAAGGCCATTCCCCAGATACAGTTTGAGAGACTCTTCGGGATGCTCGGTATGAGATACTACAGCAGCTGGCCCTAGTGCAAGTGGGAGATTGTTAGTTGTATGTATGCCCTAGAGGCCAGTATTGTACAGATTATGTATATTATATTGGATGCTTGGACATATATAGAGATGACTTTCTTGCTCGACATGATAGTATGCTATCTGGTTGCTATTTATCTTAACATGTACACTAGTCTCTTTATACTGTCTTATAGTTACATGTTGGTAAAGCCCTTAGGATTTGTACTTGACTACCTGGACTATGATGCAGATCATACTAGTGGGGACATGGTAGTCCATAAGTACATCCTTCAAGGTCCCTAGTCGTGGGTGTATCGAGACGGGGCATCGATATACCAGAGTAGACTGGCGTATACGCTTCTCGACCCATGTGATGGGCGATGGATGATCCCATATCCATTGGTGTTTGACATCAGAGATGGTATACGGGTGCTCAGTGGAGACTGAGTACACTGGACGGACTCGCCGAGAACTCCCAGATGGTATTATACCTCACGTCAGATGGCAGTTCTCAGGTGACACTTATACAGGTTAGTCTGTAGACCCGAGATCGTCATAGAGTCTTGTGTGATTCCCACTGTGCTTTGATCTCCACCTTACCACGTCCATGAGGGCGTGCAAAACGGTGGTCTTTGGGCACAGTCCCGAGTCACATGGAGGCAATGAGCGATAGGAGGGGTTTCGTCTCTCCCGATATTGGGGGTTGATGTTGCGCTGTGCTCGATTAGCCGTAACAGGGAAGTCCCTGGCCAGGGCTGATCAGAGATTTGCTGGTAAGTGTTACCAGTAGTTTCTCGACCCGTTACGAGCCTCACATCAGCACGACTTATCGGGTTATTGGGGTCTGACGTATACCACCCCTAGACTTGATATGCGACATATCAGACGAAGAGACCGGACTGTATGGTAAGTGTTACTGGTCGGATTCGCAGGAGTGTGAGCCGGCTAGCTCGTCGATCTTCTGATCGCTCAATACCCGGATGGCCGTTACGTTTAGCAGACCGCTTGCGGCTTGTGGGTGCTTGATATGATCATCATCTGCTACCGGCGTATTGACGAGTCTTTAGAGTCCTACACAGAGGTTTCCTGGCTCAAGCGAAACGAAATAGGAGCGCATATGAGATATGTGCGGGACCGAGAATAATGCGTGTATGTGATACCGCATTTCATTCTCGCGATATATGTTTCGATTGGTTATATTCGATATGACCTAGTTATCGAATCATTGATTCGATAAATCGATGCATTGAATACTAGTCGGTTATGTGCGACATGACCGGATCATTGAATCAAGTGTTGATTTAATGATTTAATGTATAATTATATATTTGATATATTACTTTGCATTAACTAGTATTGGTTCACTTTAAACGGATTTTTCTCACTTGATGCACATTGTATATGTGATATGCTTTCGTGCACATTTTTTGTATCATGTTTGATGATACTTGATCATTTAGTTAAGTGTATAGAATTAATCCATGGTTAATTGATAATTAGGGTTTTGCATATTTGTTTATTTATTTATTTGTTTATTTATTTATTTGAAATAAATTAAGATAAGAATGGTGGCTCTTTTTGTTTTAAGTTGAAGCTTCATGAAGCTTTGACTTTGCTAACCATCCTTATCTTCATGCTTAACCCTAACCCATCCAAGTGACCATGGTTAACTCTCTACACTTAACCCTAGTTCAAGTTATGATAAGTATTTGATTTAAATTTATTTTATGAGAAGACTTATCATATTCTTTTCTTGAGCTCATCTTCTTCTTCTTCTTCAAGCTTGCTACAACAATGGCAACTTGAGATCTAGTGAGATAAATCCAATTCTAAAGTGAAACCACCTCCTATTTCTTCACCCTCTACCTCTTGCCAAGTTGTTTTGGGTGTTTACTTCACAAGTTTCACAAGTTTGTGAAGTCGGAGCTTGAGTTTGTGCAACCTCGACGTAGATCGTCTTTGACACAAAGCCGACGACCTATTCCGCTTGTTTTCCCGATGAAGCCGATGATCGAGTCGAGGATTCATGATGGACAGCGAGGACATGACCACGTGGAGCTAAGGAGGCGGAAATCCGGATCTACAAAGGTTGTAGCATCTCAACTTTAGTTAAATAGTTAACTAGATTGTAGTTTCGCCTAGACATCTAGTAAACGATCCATGTTAGGGTTTCTCGGCTTCCATAATTTTTAAAATTGGCATGGTCGATGCCTTGAAAGACTTCATTAGGATGCCTAGGAACCCTACAAAATGAGCATGATGCCCCCGGCATATCCATCTTCCTCGGAGCATGTGGTTGTGGTGGGCTCACCTTCCAGTTTTCGGAGATGACGAACTTGCCCTGTTGGTATTGGTCTTCAACCCAGTTTTTGAAGACGTAGCAATTCTCGATCAGGTGACTTACCGTTTGGTGGTAAGGGCAATAATTGAGATCATTAACATCACTTGGCCGCAACGGCCGTTTTGGACTTGGCAGATTGATGAGTCTGTCACGCACTGCCAGCTCGAACAGTCTCCTTATTTTATCTTGAGGAAACGAGTAAAGACGTTTCAACTTTTCATGGAGAGGTTGCCGCTTGTTGTTTCGGCAAACAACCGGTCTAGGGCCACTCGATTGCTGTTGAGTGTTGGCTACGAGGGCTGTTTTTCCCTTCCCTTTATCCTTTTTGCTCGATCCTTTGTTTGCGGGGCCGAGATTTTTTTCGGGTAGCGTGTGATTGCACGGCTGAACGTTCTCACAACTCCTCAATTCTTTCATTTTTGAAATGGATTCCTTGAGTAGAGGGTTGAGGGCAGTTTCTTCATCAGAGTCGCTTCCAAAGATGATAATTTGCGATCCCTTGGAATCGGCTATGTGACAGTCGACGGCGGCTCTTTTGCGCTCATCTATCGCATTTTTTTGATGTCTACGAGCTTCACGCTTTGTCCTTTTGAAGTGTTGCTTTTGAGCGACATACCCTTGCCACCAACACTTAAAGGAGTCGCAGTCTTCAGTAGGATGTATGATCTTCTGATGATATAAGCAGAAGTTAGAATGCATCTTTACTCCACCGAGAGTATTTTCTTCAGAGGGTGGTAGCTTCATTCCCACTGATAGGGCTTTGGCAAACCTTTTCTTCGTCTTGAATTTGTTTTTATCCATAGCGGATGACTTTTGATTTGACGGAAGTGCCTCGACTCTTTGATCTAGTAGTCGGTGTTTGGCTCCTTCCAGTATGGCCATCTCACGCTCTTGATTGGCTTTAACTTTCAGACGAATCTCATTCAGGAAGGCATCGATCAACTCGTCTGACGGCCACAGAATTTCTGGTTCAGGGTCCGCCTTCGGTTTCTCGGCGCAAAGAGCCTCCTCCTCATCCGCCAATGAGTGAGAGATCACATGACAAGTTGCCCCCGGTGCGTCCGTCTTCTTTGGAGTGTGCGGCTGTGGTGGGTTTACCTTCCACTTTTCAGACAGCGCAAACTTGCCTTGTAGGTACTGATTCTCGATCCATCCCTTAAAGACGAAGCAATCCTCGATCGGGTGACTTATCGTTTGGTGGTAAGGGCAATAATTGGGATTATTGAGATCGCCTGGCTGCAACAGACGTTTTGGACTCGGCAGATTGATGAGTCTGTTGCGCACTGCCAGCTCAAACAGTCTTCTTATTTTATTCTGAGGAAACGAGTAAGGACGTCCTAGTCTCTCCTCGAGGGATGGGCGTGGACGCACGTTGTTTTGGCGAACGACCGGTTTTGAGTTGCTCGGCTGTTGTTGAGCATTGGCGACGACGATCGCTTTCCCTTTTCCTTTCTCATTTTGAGAGTCTGGTTTTGGAGGAGACGGTTCATGGCCCATCTGGTCCATTTGGGCTAATTTGTCGATCAAGGCCTGGAAGGTGGTCGGCCTGAAGAACATCATGAATTAAGATATGGTCGCCTGCGGATCGAGAGTTCCCACAAACATGCCTACTGCAGGAGCCTCTTCTATGCGTTGTTCGCATCTCGACCATAGGTTCCGCCATCGTGTTGCGTATTGGACCCACGTTTCGCCTGGCCTTATCCTGGCATTTATCAGTGTTGTTATCGGGGTGCGCTCACTGGCACTTGCGAATCTTTGTGTAAACAGTAGCTCCATCTTGGCAACTGTTTTGACAGAGTCATTAGGTAGCTCCGAATACCATTCAAAGGCTGTTTCTGCTAAGCTGCCGACGAATTGGCGAAGCAACAATTTGTCATCGCCTCCAGTATTGCCGCATAAGGCCCAGAATTGAGCGACATGCTGATGCGGATTCCCTGTCCCTTTATATATATGGAACTTAGGGATCGTATATCCCGGCGGGTAACTGATTTGGTCATACCAACTTGGATAGGGTCGCCCCGTTTTTACGACCTGACCGGCTGCCTCAGTCGCCTGATGAACCCGTATCTGCTGAGCTATATATGCGTCCAAGTCAGCTTTGGAGATTGTCTCCTCCTTAGCTGTTGACAGAGCCGGTGGAGGATTTGACATTTCTCCCCTGTCATCTTCAAGGACGATCGGAGGATCTTCAGCAGGAAGATCTTGTTGGATCATCATTCCCACCATGTCCTGGAACAGGAGGGCCATTCGCTTTATATTGGCCGCTTGTTCCGCAGCCTCTTTGTCCTTCTTTTCCAGTACCCTGCGAAGGAATTCAGCGTCAGTTTCTTGCTCCTGGCGTTGATCCGAGGACGCTTCGGGGCTTTCTTTCGGCCCAGTGAGTGCGGCCATCGCATTCATCATTTCCTGGAGCTTCTGTTGTTGCTCCTGAGCTTTGGTCACTGACCGTGTAAGCGGTCTATGACCTGTAGATGCACGGCTGTCCTCCTTCCCCGACGCCATGTATACAGTATGGACTACAATGCCCCCGGACTTAGGGCGTTTGGGCTCGCCGCCTTTGACGTTCGCCGCAGGTGTGGGGACCTTCTCCGGCCGTTTTCTCTTATGGGCCGTTGAAGTTGGAGGGGCCGTTGCAGCGGGCACCCTGGCGGTTGTCATCCTTTGCTGTTTAACAGGCCAGTTCTTTTCTTCCTGCACTTTCGCTCTTTTCTGCCGGCGAGAGTGATCTTGGTCGATTACGAAATCTTGAACCCCCCACCAGACTTTATAAATTTTGGAGGACAGCAGTTGATGGGGCTGTTCCAGCTTCGTTTCTGTAACCCTCTCCGCAGGTGGAGGAGATCTTTTTAGCGTAGCAGTCGGAGAGTTCTTGCGTACCCTCCTTAGCGGTTCAAAGCTGTTCCCGGTCAGAACAGTAGTATTAACTTCCACCATTGGAGCCGGTGGAGTTAACCCAGAGGGGGAGTTTCCCCCGGCCTTCCTTACTCGGCGCCAGTGGCGACGTCGAGCGTGACGAACGTTGGGGCTGGCTCGGCGATAGGGATAGTTTCGTCTTGCCCCCTGTCCGGATGAGACTCCGCTGGTGCCAGCCTCTTAAAGACTGATGTTGTCTTTTCAGTAGCGGTATCTAATCTGTTAAAGACAGACCTTTGAGCAGGAGCAGAAGCCGGAATAGTCAGCCTTGAAAAGACTGACTCTTTAACGGGAGAAGCCGCCTTGACGACTTCAGGAGCAAAGGTAGCTATCCTCCTCGGGACGGCCACTTCAGGGTTCATGGGCTTCTTGGCGGGCCCATCAGAGTTCTGGTTCAGCCTGGTAAAGACAGAGGCTGCCGGCTTGATATTGGACGACCCGTTGAGAGGGGCCGTAGTAGTAGTGAGCCGATCGAAGACCGACTTCTTTTGCGCTTTCGGTGCGGGCACTGGAATGGTGAAGCTTGCTGGCGGGAGCATGGTCCCGAAAAACAGACCGGTGGTGGCCTGAGTCACTTGTTCCACCGGCATAGCAAGGATGGAGGCCGCTTGAGGCCCATAGGCTACACCTCCAGGTGAGGCGGAGCGTCGGTTGCATTTACATTTGGAGCAGCTTGAGCAGTTGGATGCCATTAATGCTTGATTTCTGCACCAGGCAAAAGATCAAATCTTAGTAACTTGAAACCCTGGGGCAACCACTAACAAACCGCGATTCTTTCGCGAAGACGACATACGAAGTGTGGAGTGGAAAGAGGAAAAGGTCCTACCGGGCGTGCCAGAATCAGTTCCCCTCCGAAAGACGGCCACGACATGAAGACGTCTTGCTTGAGATTCGGGGCAGATGCTATTTGGTTTTATTCGTCCACCTCTCCGAAGATGCCAAGTTGATTTATGGCACCGTATATCGGAGGTTTAGACGGATGCGGCTGTTTACCCCAATCAGAGCAAAGCTCTGTTCAAATTCCAAGACGGGAGATGAAGCAACGCTTCTGTTTCCCCCAATCAGAGCAAAGCTCTGTTTTGAAAATTGAAGTGAAAATTAAAGTTAAAATAAATGAAGCAACGCTTCAAATTCCTTGCGCTGTGCGCAACGCGCCACGTGTCAGGCGCTGATACTTCAGCGCAGCGCCCAAGAAGGCGCGCCCAATCAGAGCAAAGCTCTATTAAAAAAAAAAGGAAGCAACGCTACAGCTGCGCAAGCGCTGCACTGCACGACGCGTGTCTGCGCAGTTGCGCAAGCACAGCTACGCAAGAACAGTCGCCCAAACATTGCGCTGCGCGACACGTGTCTGCACAGTTGCGCAAGCACAACTGCGCAAGCGCTGCGCTGCTTGACACGTGTCACGCGCTGGGGCATTTGCGCCAAACAGAACTAAGATTTTAAAGAAATCTTTCTGTTCTTGTTAAAACAAGAAGATTTTCTTCTGTAAAACAGAAGCCCTTGGATCAAAGATCCAACGGTGGGGGAAATTCCCCAAATCACTCAGAGAAAAATCTCTTTAACAAATTTAACCAATTTATGGGCACTATAAAAAGGACCCTAGGCCTCAATTCAAAGGCATCAAAATTTTTGTGAGAAATCAAACAGAGAGAACTCTGAAGAATTGGAGAGAATTCCTCAAGAACAAAAAAAAAGGTAAAAACCCTTTAGAAAAAGAGAAAATTCTCTTATGAACAGATCATTGATCTGAGAACAAGACCAAGGATCTCTAATGAAAAGAAAAATAAATAATAAACAGTGCTTTGCACTTCTTTTTATGAACCATTGGTTCTGAATCTAAAAGATTCTCAAGATAACAGTGCCTTGCACCTTTTATGAACCACTGGTTCTTTAAAAAACAAGAAAAAACTTGTTTTCTTTGATTTAAAATTGATCCAAAAGAATAAGAACAGTGCCCAGCACTCGCCAAAACTGCACTATTGCGCAAGCCGCCAGGAAGCGCCACGTGTCAGCAGTGCAAAAGCGCAACGCACTGACGCAGCGCACTGCGCTATTGCGCTTGCGCTCATCAGAACGTGACACGTGTCACCTCCACGAGCGCTTGCGCTCATCAATTGACGCAAAACGCTTGAAAAGCCACGTGGGGCACTGTCAGAGTATTTAATGCTCTGCATTATTAAGAAAAGGAACACAGTCCAATTAAAAGGCCTAACAGGCCTAATCGAAATGCTCTGTATTATTAAGAAAAGGGACAGAGCCCAATTAAAAGGCCTAACAGGCCTAATCAAAAATGCTATGCATTCTAAAAAAGGGGCAAAGCCCAACCAAAATAAAGAAAAGTAATACAGTAAACGGGCAAGGGCCTAGCACAGGTCCAATAAGCCAAAGACAAAAGAATCTTGAAACTAGACTTAGCCCAGTCATGGCTATAAGTCCTCAAATTAAATTGACCAAGCACGGCTGCTCCCTAAATCAATTTACGACCGGTTCGAGAGTACATCTCCAAACTCCTCTGACACCCATCGTTGTAATCCTTTAACGACGTCAGAGAGGTGACGGGTCCCGACGACCACACATCAATATGGACCGAAACGTCCTTAAACTAATATTGGACCGAAACGTCCTTAAACTAATGCTCGTCCCCAAATAGGAATGATGGACCGAAACGTCCTTAAACTAATATTGGACCGAAACGTCCTTAAACTACTATTGGACCGAAACTTCCTTAAACTAATATTGGACCGAAATGTCTTTAAACTAATGATGGACTGAAACGTCCTTAAACTAATGATGGACCACCACGTCCCTAAACTAGCGATGGACCGAAACGTCCTTAAACTAATATTGGACCGAAACGTCCTTAAACTAATGATGGACCACCACGTCCCTAAACTGGCGATGGACCGAAACGTCCTTAAACTAATGATGGACCACCACGTCCTTAAACTGGCGATGGACCACCACGTCCCTAAACTGGAACATGGACCACCACGTCCCTAAACTGGAGCAATAGAGCCTCCAAATGCTCTTTTGCCGGATCTAAACGGTCCCGTTTAAGTTGAACTTAGCCCCAAACACGGCTAACGTATCCTGAAACATTCAAATGGACTATAAAACTCCAAATCAACTTTGGTTCAAGGGTACATCTCTGAACTCCTCTGACACCTATCGTTGTAATTCTTCAACGACGTCAGAGAGGTGACGAGTCCTGACGGCCATATAATAAATGGATCACCACGTTAAGTTGATCTTAGTCTCAAACAGAACTAACGTATCCTTAACGAACTTTTAAGTTGATCTTAGCCTCAATACGGCTAACGTATCCTTAAACTAAAAACACCAAACCCAAATCTAAGTAAATACGGATTTGGACTAATCCGCATCCTACGGGCGACGGCATTACTCAGTCTCCGTATACAATCCACGGGCAACCACAAACAAAAAAAACACACACGACACGAAGTGAAATTCTGGAGAAGAAGAAAGTGGCTACCGCGATGCGGTAGCGTAATTAACTGCAGGGGCTTGCGCCTGCAGGGAAGAGCGTCCCCACAATTAAAAACCCCTCAAGCGAGGGGGAATCTGACGAAGTCTGCTACATCGGCCGCATCCGTCTAAACCTCCGATACACGGTGCCATAAATCAACTTGGCATCTTCGGAGAGGTGGACGGATAAAACCAAATAGCATCTGCCCCGAATCTCAGGCCTAGACGTCCTCACGTCGCCGCCGCTATTCGGAAGGGAACAGATTCTGGCATGCCCTGTGGGACCTTTTCCTCTTTCCACTCCACACTTCGTGTGTCGTCTTCGCAAACCAATCGCGGTTTGTTAACGGTTGCCTTTGAATTTCAAGTTACTAAGATTTGGTCTTTTGCCTGGCGCAGAACTCAAGCATGAATGGCCTTTAACTGCACCAACTTGTAACACCCGAGCCCAATGCTACTATTTTTCAGTTACTGTTTGAGCATTAGGTGGTACTCATTTCATTTATCTTGCTTGTTTGTGGCTTACTGTAAAATTTTACCCGGCAAAGTCATTTCTGCATATAATAATTTTTGGCATCTAAAATAAAATTAAAAATATCCATCTTGGCCTACTAGACACCCCTAGCCTTGTGGTAGTATCCGTGTATTGTGTTCTCGTCCCGTTCAGTGAAACGGGCGAGTTTGGACGGCTACGCGCGCGTACATGTGTCCGTCTCGGGGGTATGCTTTTTAATTATAAGACACTTAATTTTAAAGTTTGGATCCCGCTTAAAATCCTATTATTTCAATTTCAAATTTTTGGACCCGACCCGGACGCAATTTGGAAATGTTTTACTTTGCGCTATAATCCCAAATATTTAATATTTTAAACATTACACTATATTTTTCCGTTTCAATTAAAATCTTTGTTAAATTTCCTAAACCCACAAATCTTTTATCTCCCAGCCAATCATACCTCTTCATTTAACCCCATGGGCCCCCTCATATCTCTCTCTCTGTGTGGTATCTCTCTCTCTCTATCTCTCTCTCTCTGGTATCTCTCTCTATCTCTCTCTCTCTCTATCTCTCTCTCTCTGGTATCTCTCTCTCTCTATCTCTCTCTCTCTGGTATCTCTCTCTATCTCTCTCTCTCTCTCCCCCTCATATATCTCTCTCTCTCCCCTATATCTCTCTCTTCCCCACGTAAAATTTTTCCTTCAGAGAACCCAAACCTCCAGCGAACCCTAGCTACTGCCGTGCCCTCGTCGCCTCGCCGCCGCCCATGTTCCTGACCTCGGCCCTCACCAACACCACCTCCATCACCTCCCTCCTCTCTACACCCGAGCACGCATCACCCAACCCAAGAAACCAACCCGACGCCCGCACCCATCACCTCGCCGTCGACCTCCTCACCCAGTCGCCTGCACCCCGATCCCAGACCACTCCTCCTCGACCACCTTGTTTCTCTTTCTTCCCTCATCTTTTCTCCTTCCCGCCTCCTCAAGAACCCATACCCATGACCACGAAACCCTTCCCCAGCACCCTCTTCGCCGGAGAAACCTTCGCCGGAGCACGCATCACCCTCCAAATCTCAGCCTTCTCTTCTTCTTTATTTTTCCTTTCTTTTCTTGTTGCAAAGTTTTCTTGACGTCGCTGTTTTGCATCTCGCCGGAATCCAGCCGTGCCGGCGACGCGTCCCGACGTTCCAGCGAGGTACCCCGACCTGTGTGGTTCCTTTGTTCGTCGTTTGGGTTCTTTCCGCACACCAGATCGCGTCCGTATCGCGCACCAGATCGTGTCCAGATCGCGCCCAGACCGTCACCAGATCACGCCTAGACCCAATACCATGTCGTGTCGTTTCACACACCGTATCGTGTCACGTCGCATCAGGCCGCCTGCTTATCGACCTTTTGAGGCAAGTAGCACTTGCTACATGCTATACAATATATTTATATATGTATTGACACCCTAAACCTGTAAAATTAGCTTGGTACAATCGTTTTCCATTTCGGTTACAAAATTGCATTATATCATTTTTACTGTTAAACATGGAATTTACAGTTTGCCAATTTAAACCTAATAATCAAATCTACCTGTTCAATCACATTTTGCTGTTAAAATAGCTGGTAGCAATTATCCCTGTAGTTCTGTTACATTCGGACACTCGCATGCATTAACCTGAGATAACTGTATTGAACCGTTACATAAACCATTGCACCGCTAAGGGTGCTTAAACCTGTTAACATGACTAAACGGCTATATCGTTTTACTGCACTCTTGTAATTTGAATGAAACTGCTTATTATGTAATTCATTGCTTATCTCATGTTGTTAATACCCATGTTTGCTTATATATCTGATTTTGAGCATACCCACGATATTGTTTACATCTTGACCTGACATTGCTACACATATATATATTGATACACCTGATATGGTACCGTATACTGTTGACTTGACCTGATGTACCATGACTCGACCCGTTACCTGATCTTGTGTCTAATGCCAACAAACCTGACATATAGTCCTCATGGACCATTCCTGTTGTCTATCCAGACAAACCTGCTTGTACCTGATCCTGTGTTGGCATTAGTTCTTGATTACTGAATACCTGACTTGACATACATAACTTGGGGGTATGGGGAAATCAAAGGTGAAACCGACTTGTAACTTAACAGTTCGATACCTGTTCTGATCAGTCTTACGGGCTAGGCCAGCCCCGGAGTGATGATGCTGACATCACTCGCCCATCCTGCTACCTGTTACTGCCTAGCGGCACGTCTCGGATTCAGCCCTGAGGATCTTGACCGTGGTCCCGGGCATGCACGGGATACTATTGAGTTACATTGATGATTCATCAATTGATTTCAAAGACTTTAGAATAGAAAACCTGATAGAACAGTTTAGTTACCCACTGCACGCTACCCTGCACTGCTTGTTTCACATTATTGCTTTATTCATGTTTATTTTGACATTGCTTGTTACATTATCCATGTTATTTTACTTGATGACATGACGCGTTGACGTCTGGGTTTTGCATGGCCAAGATTCCGTACCGCTGTTGCAGTCCGAGCAGGAGTACTTCAGCCAGCAAGCTGAGCTGTGAGTTCAGTAGTAGTTAGTTTTATTTCCTGCATTTATTTCCTGATGTGAGCCCGCATTATGGGACACACTTTTCAGTTATTTGTATTGGATCCTTTGCTTCCGCATTTATTTATTATTGACTCCTGTTATTCTGGATTATGGACATGTTTTAGATAGTTTTATCTTGTTCTTGATATCTCTATAGCCGTAATGTGACTGTGGATGGATACTTCCTACCCACAGGTAGCATGGTTGGCTATGTCACGTGCCCAATCTAGCGTACTCTGGGAAGCGGGGCGTGACATGGTTCTTTTGGTATCAGAGCCATAGGTTAGTTGGGTTGATTCTTTTGTAGTTGGGTATTGTACCCAATACACGAATCAGAATATCCGTGTTTAGGAAACATGTCCTGCCACCTTGCCGTTTACCATTCTTGAATCACATTCTTCCTGATTATATCTTTCACGATGTGCAAACTTCCTTTGCATATCGACTCGAGAATCTGATTCCTTGTTATCTCTAGGACTTAGGCGACTTGGGTGGAGTAAAGTAATTGTGGCTATGATACTGCGGCATAGTTACAATGCGGTACTCTATTTAAGTATCTTGGAGTTCTAGCCTTGATCTATATTCAGAATCTATCATCATGCTAATGTTGGGTGTTTTGAGTTCAGGATTATAGCATGTAAGAATTTGAAGACGTACCAGAGGCGTGCGGACGAAACCGCCATGCTTGGAGTGATAAGAGGAATGCTGGAGAATCAAAAGAAACAGACCGAGCTGATCCAGCAGCAAGCAGACTCGTTTCAGGAAGGTTTGCAGATCGTTCAGCAGTCTGTAAACAGTGTTGGAGCTAAACCAGTTGACCGAGTAGGGACCGTGGCAGACTTCAGGCGTTTGGGTCCGTCTACATTTATTGGTTTGGAGGAGTCGTTGCCAGCCGAGCAGTGGCTAGTTGACATGGAAAATTTGTTGATTGCAGCACAGGTCCCAGATGACAAAAGAGTTGATGTGGTACGCATTCAATTAGTGGACTACGCCCGAGAATGGTGGCTTGTGGAGGAGACCCGCTTTCCCAAGCCGATCAAGTGGGCGGATTTTTCTAAGAGGTTCCTGGAGAAGTGCTTCCCGCGGACTGCACGGGAGGAAATGGAAGAGAAATTTATTAGGCTAAGGCAGAATGGAGCACCCGTAGATGTGCACGCAGCAGAATGGACAAGACTCAGTAGATTCGCTGGACCTTTAGTTGCCAACGATGCAGACAGGGCACGAAGGTTCGTGCACAGCTTGGACGTAGACATCCAGAAGCAGATCGTCTCCCTGGGTTTGACCACTTTCTTACAAGTACTTGCGGCAGCCCGAGAGCAGAAGAGTTTATCTGGGATGAAAGGGAGTTTGCAGCAGACAGCAGTTGCGGTAAGGAAGCAGTTCTGTCAGGCCAGTCGAGTTTAGGGTTAGGCCGACAAACAATATTCTTGCAGCAATGGAAGTTGAGTTAAGTGAAGAGCCGGCTGTTGTACGTGGTTTTATGGACGTGTTTGAAGATATATCGGGTTTACCGCCGAAGCGAGACGTGGAGTTCGCAATTGATCTTATTCCTGGTGCAGCGCCAGTATCCAAAGCGTATTATCCAATGGCACCAGTAGAGTTGGAAGAAGTCAAGGAGCAGGTTGCTGAATTGCTTGAAAAGGGTTGGATTCGAAGCAGTAACTCGCCTTGGGGAGCTCCAGTTCTTCTAGTAAAGAAGAAGGATGGCACAGGAAGGATGTGCATCGACTATCGAGATTTAAACCGGGTGACTATTAAGAACAAGTACCCGATCCCTCGCATTGACGAACTTTTCGAGCATGCTGAGCATTTGAAGATCGCACTGCAGACGTTGAGACAGGAAAAGCTTTATGCGAAGATGAGTAAGTGCGAGTTTTGGCTAGAGGAAGTGAAGTTTTGGGGCATGTTGTGTCTGGCGGTGGAATTGCCGTCGATCCAGAAAAGATTGCAGCAGTTCGAGATTGGCCTATTCCAAAGAATGTTGCTGAGATAAGAAGTTTCCTTGGATTAGCCGGATACTACAGGAGATTTGTGGAGAACTTTGCTCGTCTGGCAGAGCCGTTGACCAAGCTTACGCGCAAGGAGGTACCTTTTGTATGGACGGATAAATGTGCGTTAGCTTTTGAGACGTTGAAGCAGAAGTTGATAACCGCCCCTATTCTGACCGTGCGAGACAATTCCGGAGGATTGGTGATTCACAGCGACGCATCTGGAAAAAGATTGGGATGTGTTTTGATGCAGCATGGGAAGGTTGTAGCGTACGCATCGAGACAATTGAAGACCCATGTGAAGAATTATCCAACTCATGACTTGGAGCTTGCGGCTGTGATTTTCGCTTTGAAGATTTGGAGACACTACCTTTTGGGCGAAAGAGTCGAAGTTTTTACAGATCATAAGAGCTTGAAGTATGTGTTCACACAGAAGGAGCTGAATATGAGGCAGCGTAGATGGTTGGAGCTGATGGCTGACTACGACCTTGATCTTAAGTACCATCCGGGGAAAGTTAACGTCGTGCCGGATGCGCTTAGTCGGTTACCAGCAATTCAGGTGTTAACTACGCAGAAAGAGATCGTTGCAGATTTTCGAAGATTTGACTTGGAGGTTGTCATGACCCGCAGGGTACAGAACGTGACTGGCACTTAAGTTTACGAAACGTCTCAAGACGTCCGTAAATTAAGTAAGCCAAAGCCCAGAAAACCAAAACCAAATAAGCAAAAGAGTGAAGAAAACCCAATCAATTGAAAGCGAGTTTATCAAATAAGTCATGTAAAACCCTTTTTAAAAAAAATACCAATTTTTCCGAAAATTTCGGCAGAGTCTCCTTTGTAAATACTGGCCCCCCAAAATGGGTACAACAAGAATATATACGAATCCAACAAATAAGGCATCCCCAAGCGGGAGCTAGCTCTTCGCCACAAGGCGGTCACAAATCCCACGCAATATAAAACAACATCATGCAAAATAATCATAAAGAAGCATGAGAAAAACAGCATGTCGACTCAAGTGAGCTCGACCCCAAAATACAGCATAAAAAGTCCATAAATCTCACAGTCTCATCTCTAGGTCAATATACAATAATGCTGGTAGATACAGTAGATGGAGTACTCTAGATACAAAGAATATACAAGATGGTGCAAAAATAATAATATAACCCACCTAAGAGCAAAACCTCGAGTCCAGGCAAAAGAAGCAAGTGCGCCCGCCGCTACTGTACTGACGGAGCGGACCTAAAAAACGCTGTGGCACAACGGGGGTGAGTTGCCAACTCGTGAGTAATAAATAACATCTACACAGGCTATCGAATGCATGCATACAAGCAGCCTAGCATCTCAAATACAGGTAAGGCAGGACATAATAGCAGGTATGTATGCAATATGAATATACTAGCAGGTATGAATGCAATGCGAATCAACTCGTGATCTGAATGTGTAAGTATAAGAAATCATGTTTTTCCCTTTAAGAATCTCTTTTGAAATACCAGCACAATACCAATAGAATCAACAAGAATCTGTGTCCAGCATCGACACCTCAAAACTATCACAAATCTCATATATCCATGTCATAGTATCTCTGGCCTCAGCCATCCGGCTGACCCAGCTCAATATCAAAATCTCATCATCTCACGGCCACGGTCGGTATCCTCTGGATATCCGCCGTGCCAAACAGTCACCGGTAGGTAATCCGTCCCCTGCCAGGCTCAACGTCAACACCACATTCATCTTGCCCGGGGGTACCATACCGGGCCCACCATGTACCCGTGACGGTTCCTCCACTCCTCGACACGGATCTCGAAAACCACAGCAAACTCATGGTGGACGACACTTTACATCACTAGAAAACCGCAATTACATATTTTAAAAACATAATAAGTTTAGAAATTTTGCGGCTTTCCCCCGAAATCCAGAAATATCATAAAATCTCAAGAAATCCTCATAAGTGCATATATCAATGGTGATGAATGCATATGGTATCAATAATTAAGCTACGATGCATGATTAATAGACTAGGCATGAACAAATAATATGATGAGGTACATGCACATGAATAGCAATCCTACGATTTCATTTTAAGGAATTAAACGCAATAGTACAGGTTTAAGCATCAATTAGTAAAAGGTTTCAAATTATAGGTTATCTAGTGTGGTGGCATGGCAATTACCAGGGCGTGTGTGTAAGCATGAATAGTGCTCGTGCTGCATATAAAAACCCTGGCAATGGTGCAGGTGTCCTATAAAATGGGTTCGCATATGTATGTCAATATAAGGCATGGATGCAGCAAATAATCATATAAGTATTACACCCCTAATTACTAACATCACTAAGAATCTTTTAAGTTACTAAAACTATCGGGCGGCTTGCACCATCCAACGATAGTCCCCCGTAGATGTTACATCTACTCACCGAAATCCCTAGCTAGTCACGTCCGATCACCGCTTTCCCCTTCGTGCCGCGTCTGACGTCTCCGCGACCGAACCTGGAATTTACATCAATACCAAACATAAGGTTACATATCAAGAACGACGCAAATCCCAAACGAAAATACTAACGTTCACAAGCTAGGTACAACGTGCACAAGGTGCGCGGAACACACGCGAAAATCGCAAAAAGTGCAAAAATCGCCGATTTGGTCGCCCGGCAAAACTAAAACCCGACTACTCAAAAATCCGCACTAACACATCCTAAATGTCATAGGATAAGCCAACAATGTAATCTAGATATCGCAATTAATTCGCCACAATAATTTACATAAGAACCTAGTAAGCTAGAAATTGCAAATTTGGTGCAAACATCGACAATTAGCGACAAGTTAACACAATCCAACACAACAATCCAAACTAACCCACTAGCTAGCCATTACACTAATTTTAAACCATTAACTATGCTTAAAAACCTAATTTCCATGAACAAAACCTTTCTTGATTTTCATAATTAGCAATTTCAATCCAAAACTAAACATGACAATACCAAATTAACACTAATTTGAAGCCCACACAATAAAGTAACCTCATTAACCTAGATTAGCAAACAACTAGATAGCTAATTAGTTTTAATTAACTAAATAATGGTTTCAAGAAACCCTAGTTAACTCAACCATTAACTTTAAACAAAACTAGAATGAAAATAGCACTAAATTAACACTAAACAACTAGATTAAAGAATTCTAACCATATTAACTTAAAAGAGTAGAAATTATACCTCAAATCTATGGATCTAGCAAGAAGAAATTTGCTTCAATTGATGGCCTCATAGCATCATGATCCAAGCAAGGGAGGTGAAGGAAAAAGGGATGAAGAATGGGGTTTAATTTGTGAGTTTTTGCATTGAAATTTGGAGCAAACTTAATGAACTTTTGAAGAAAAAGAAAAGAACAAAGATGAAGGGGCTGCTGCAGAAATTCTCGGCCAGTAGAGGGAGAGGGGAGGGTGTGGGGTGTGTGGGAAAGTCTTGGTCAACTCCTACCAACCCACCAAAAGACCATACCTAATAAAAAAATCCAAAATCCTTAAAAAAAACCTCTTTTCTACACAAAAATGAAGTCAAAGAGGCAAGCACTTTTTTTTTCTTGGGTTGCTGGAAATGGGCCGGCCTAGGGCTGAGGGAAGAGAGAGAGGGGTTTTACAAAAGAAAATTTATGCAAAAAGACCCCCTACAAGTCCAAAATTGCAAGTTTAAGCTTAAATTCAATAAATTTCGTTTTCTATAATAAAAATTAGTTAAAAATCAAAATAAAATACTAAAAATTTATGTTACAAATAGATTTTTATTAACATAATTTTAAAGATTAAAATTAGCCCAGAAAAATTTGTATTTATCGCTAATTTAATGTATTTTCTTACCGGCTTAAAATAATATTAAAAATTGAAAAATTAGGGAAAATTTTTAAACGACCAGAATTTCATAAGTAACTCATTTGCTACTAAAAACAAGCAAATTCTTATCCAAATTAGGTATAATTAGTCCTAACTGCAAAATAACAAAAAAGACGGTTTTCGGAAAAATACCGAATTTTCACCGATTTTCAGGAAAACACCAAAACGACTTTTCGAGGCGTTACAATCTTCCCTCCTTAAAGAAATTCGGTCCCCGAATTTAAAAAAAAATATAGCTACGCGTACCTTCAAAGAGATGGGGATATTTCTTTCTCATCTCGCCCTCGGTCTCCCAGGTAACCTCCTCGCTGCTCGGGCTACGCCAAAGGACCTTGACGGTTGGTATAACTTTTGATCTCAACTTCTTCACCTGCCGATCCAGGATGGCCACCGGCTGCTCTGCAAAAGAAAGGTCGCGCTCTAGCTGGACTGTCGGGTGCTGAATCGCATGCGAAGGGTCGTGAAGGTACTTGCGGAGCATCGAAACATGGAAGACGGGGTGAACATCGGGAAAGCTGGGTGGAAGGGCCAAACGATATTCAATAGCGCCGACACGCTCGAGGATCTCGAAGGGACCTATGAATCCAGGGCTAAGCTTCCCCTTTCGCCCAAAACGCATCACGCCCTTCATCGGAGAGACTCTCAGAAAAACATGATCGCCAACTGCGA
Source organism: Agapanthus africanus (assembly GCA_030015575.1). Lineage (NCBI taxonomy): Eukaryota > Viridiplantae > Streptophyta > Magnoliopsida > Asparagales > Amaryllidaceae > Agapanthus > Agapanthus africanus. Next base: position 184,709,055 of record JASDDO010000019.1, on the reverse strand, counting down.
ACTCTAGTCTGCGACGGCGCCTGTCTGCATACGATTTCTGCCTGCTCTGAGCCGCTCTCATCTGGTCTCGGATCAACTGTATCTTCGCTGTCGTCTCCTCAACAAGCTGCGGCCCCAAAATACTGCTCTCGCTGAGCTCTGTCCAACAGACGGGCGATCTGCATCTCCTCCCATACAATGCCTCGAAAGGTGTCATCTGAATAATATCCTGGAAGCTGTTGTTGTAGGAGAACTCCACTAGAGGTAAATGACGATCCCAGCTACCGCCGAAGTCTAAAACGCACGCTCTGAGCATGTCCTCGAGAGTTTGAATGGTCCGCTCTGACTGTCCGTCGGTCTGCGGATGAAACGCTGTGCTGAAACTCAAACGAGTGCCCAAAGCCTCCTGAAGTCTCTGCCAAAGTCGGCTGGTGAACTGGGTGCCTCGATCTGACACGATACAAGTCGGTACGCCATGCAACCGCACGATCTCGTCGATGTAAAGCTGGGCATACTGAGCGAAGTTGAAAGTCGTCTTCACTGGCAGGAAGTGAGCCGCTTTCGTCAATCGATCAACGATCACCCAGATGGAGTCATACCCTCGACTGGTCCTGGGTAGACCCACAACAAAATCCATCGAAATCTGCTCCCATTTCCACTCCGGAATGGGTAACGGCTGCAGCTCTCCTGCGGGCCTCTGGTGCTCGGCCTTGACTTGCTGACAAGTCAGGCATCTCGATACAAACTCCGTAATGTCCCTCTTCATCCCGTCCCACCAGTAGGTCTCTCTCATATCATGGTACATCTTGGTGGAACCGGGGTGGACACTATACACTGATCGGTGTGCCTCCTCAAGAATGTCACGCCGTAATCCATCAGCATCTGGTACGCACAGTCTAGATCCATAGTGTAAAATCCCCTGATCGTCAATCACAAACTCGGAAAATCTGCTCTGTCCCATCTGTGCCATGATCTCTGAGCAACGGTCGTCACTGCGCTGTGCCTCATATATACGGTCAAGCAACTGTGGGCGTGCACGAACATGCGCGAGCTGTCCCCCTGTCTGAGTGAACTCGAACTCAACTCGGCTGTCGCATAACATCTGCCAATCTGCTGACGACTGCCTCTGTACTGCGCGCAAAAAGGATAGACTACCCCCGGGCCTCCTGCTCAAAGCATCTGCCACAACATTCGCCTTGTCCGGGTGATATAAGATCTCGCAGTCGTAGTCTTTCACCAACTCCATCCAACGACGCTGTCTGAGATTAAGGTCTCGCTGCTGAAATAAGTACTTTAAGCTCTTGTGATCAGTGAATATCTGACACGACTCACCGTATAGGTAATGTCGCCAAATCTTCAGTGCAAAGACTACTGCAGCCATCTCCAAATCATGAGTAGGGTAGTTCTGTTCATGCTTCTTCAACTGCCGAGAAGCATAAGCGATCACCCGGCCATGCTGCATCAATACGCATCCTAATCCCACTCGCGAAGCATCACAGTAGACCACAAATCCGCCTGATCCCGAAGGCAAAGATAATACCGGCGCCGTAGTCAAACATGTCCGCAGCTACTGAAAACTGCGCTCGCACTCCTCCGTCCAGACGAAAGGAACTCCCTTCCGGGTCAAACCGGTCAAAGGTGCAGCTATACGGGAGAAGTCCTGAACAAAACGCCTGTAGTAGCCCGCCAGGCCTAGAAAACTACGGATCTCAATAACCGATGTAGGTCGGGGCCACTGCTGAACAGCCTCAATCTTCTTCGGGTCCACACATATGCCGTCTCTCGTAACCACGTGACCCAAGAATCCGACGCTGTCCATCCAGAAAGCACACTTGGAAAACTTTGCAAACAGCTGGTGCTCCCTTAGAGTCTGTAACGTAATCCGCAAGTGCTGCTCGTGCTTCTCTCTGCTCCGAGAGTACACCAAGATATCGTCGATAAACACGATGATGAACAAGTCAAGATACGGCCTGAATGTATGGTTCATCAAATCCATGAATGCTGCTGGGGCATTGGTTAGTCCGAACGACATCACCAAAAACTCGTAGTGGCCATAGCGCGTGCGGAAAGCTGTCCTCGGTATATCCTCCTGTCGAACTCGCAGCTGATGGTATCCTGATCGCAAGTCGATCCTCGAAAAATATCCCGCACCCTGAAGCTGGTCGAACAAATCATCAATGCGTGGCAATGGATATCTGTTCCGAACGGTAACTTTGTTCAGCTGGCGGTAGTCGATACATAAGCGCAAACTTCCATCCTTCTTCTTGACAAACAGGACCGGAGCACCCCACGGAGAAACACTAGGTCGAATAAGCCCCTTATCTAACAATTCCTGCAACTGATCCTTCAGCTCTCGAAGCTCTGCCGGGGCCATTCGATAAGGCGGTATAGAAATAGGCCCCGAGCCGGGAATCAAATCAATGCAGAACTCAACATCGTGCTCAGGTGGTAGCCCAGGTAGCTCATCAGGGAAAACATCAGGGAACTCACAAACAACCGGGACCCGGTCCAACGGGACCTCTGCAGCTCGAGTATCACGAATATACGCTAAGAATCCCTGACATCCCTTCCGCAAGAGCTGACCAGCGCGAAGAGACGAAATCAAGCTGGGAAGGGTGACGCTGCGGTCTCCCTGAATAACAAGGACTGGCTCTCCCGGAAAGCTAAATATGACTGCCTTCTCACGGCAGTCCACCGAAGCATAACAAGTGGCTAGCCAATCCATGCCCAGAAGCACATCAAAGTCCAACATATCGAGAAGAATCAAATCAACCGATGAATCCCTCTCCCCGATACGAACGGAACACAAACGAAATACAAAACGAGCGACAAACGCCTCGCCTACCGGAGTAACAACAACAAGCGGATGATCTAACGACGACAACTCACGGCCCAACATCGGTGCAAAGTGTGTAGAGACGTACAAATGTGTGGAACCTGGGTCAAATAATACCCGTGCGTCGAAAGAACAAACTGGCAAGGTACCTGTCACAACGGCATTGGATGCCTGCGCATCCTGCGGTGTCAAAGCAAATACTCGAGCCTGTCCTCCACCGATCGCGGGCTGACCTCGACCTCGGCCTCTGCCTCCTCGTCCTCTCTGAACAGGACCGCCGCGTCCACGGCCTCTGGGTGCACCTAACTGGCGTGGAGCATCGCCGGTGGTAGGAAGTAGGGCTCTCTGAGGAGGGGGTGGTGATGGTGGTAGGGTCACATGCGGAACTGTCGCTGCTCCCTGTCGTCTCGCCGGACAGTCTCTGACAAGATGGTGCGGACTCCCGCATCTAAAACACCCTGGCGACGGCTGCTGTCCCTGGGGATATGAACCATATAACTGTCCCCGTCCAAATCCTCTGCCAGGCCTATCTCTCGGAAAGAATCTGGCGCGCTGCCTCTGAGACGGTACATCGGTGCGAATCCTCTTCGGCCCAGAAACGGCCGAAGTCTGTGATATGCGTGCCTCCATCCGTAATGCCGTATCCATAGCAGCTGAATAAGTGTCGTAGTGCTGGGCGCCAATGGCAAGATATAGCTGGGCATCAAGTCCCTGTACAAACCTCTTCACCATCTTCTCTTCGGTATCCACCAAATACTGAGCATATCGGGATAACTGTGTAAACTGGATGTCATACTCAGACACCGTCATCCCAGGTGTCTTGACTAAGGCCTCAAAGCTACGAGCTCTGGCGTCACGAACGCTCTCTGGGAGGAAACGAGCTAGAAAGACCGCTGTAAACTCGGCCCAAGTCATAGGCGGTAGACCTACAACTCGACCTCTCAAAACTGACTCCCAACATGTCTGCGCGAGACCCTCTAGTCGGAAACTCGCAAGCTCTACCCATCGATCATCCGAACATCTCAGCGAACGGCAGATCCTGGCTAAACTGTCAAGGAACGTCTGTGGGTCCTCCGCTGCCTCGGTGCCGGTGAATACTGGAGGTCTCAGCCTCATGAAATCCTGTAGAGAAACCGGAATGGCCACCGTGGTAGTAGTAGGAGCAGGTATCATGGTCGTCTGTGATGTAGTAGGTACGTCATCCGGCCTCGGTGTATGACTGGCTGCAACTAGGGATCCTACCATCTGTTGTAGCTCCTGCATGCCCCCATCATCTGTCGCAACTCCTCCATACCAGTCTCGAGCCTATCCATACGGCCTGGGGAAGGTGGATCGGTCTGTCCCTGCGGCGTAGGCATACACCCTGCTCAGTCCTAGTCTCGGACGAGCCAGCTCGAATCTCGTCTCAGGCGGCAGCCCTCTGTGCCCTCGTAGCCTTCGGCGGCATAGTGGCTGGTACAGGAAAAAGGATAATAAGAACAGTGCAATAGGATCATAGGATACACGGAATTGAAGAAGGAATTTTCAAGCAAGTATATCCTAAAGTCACTTAGGCGGAGTACCGTATCGCAAGTATGCCGCGGACATACACACGCTACGTTACCCTACTTAAGTCACTTACTCCATCTACCAAGGGTCATCCTATACTCAAAAAGGTAAAACCTATCGCTCTTATACCAACTTTGTCACGACCCGCAGGGTACGGAACGTGACTGGCACTTAAGTTTACGAAACGTCTCAAGACGTCCGTAAATTAAGTAAGCCAAAGCCCAGAAAACCAAAACCAAATAAGCAAAAGAGTGAAGAAAACCCAATCAATTGAAAGCGAGTTTATCAAATAAGTCATGTAAAACCCTTTTTAAAAAAATACCAATTTTTCCGAAAATTTCGGCAGAGTCTCCTTTGTAAATACTGGCCCCCCAAAATGGGTACAACAAGAATATATACGAATCCAACAAATAAGGCATCCCCAAGAGGGAGCTAGCTCTTCGCCACAAGGCGGTCACAAATCCCACGCAATATAAAACAACATCATGCAAAATAATCATAAAGAAGCATGAGAAAAACAGCATGTCGACTCAAGTGAGCTCGACCCCAAAATACAGCATAAAAAGTCCACAAATCTCACAGTCTCATCTCTAGGTCAATATACAATAATGCTGGTAGATACAGTAGATGGAGTACTCTAGATACAAAGAATATACAAGGTGGTGCAAAAATAATAATATAACCCACCTAAGAGCAAAACCTCGAGTCCAGGCAAAAGAAGCAAGTGCGCCCGCCGCTACTGTACTGACGGAGCGGACCTAAAAAAGGCTGTGGCACAACGGGGGTGAGTTGCCAACTCGTGAGTAATAAATAACATCTACACAGGCTATCGAATGCATGCATACAAGCATCCTAGCATCTCAAATACAGGTAAGGCAGGACATAATAGCAGGTATGTATGCAATATGAATATACTAGCAGGTATGAATGCAATGCGAATCAACTCGTGATCTGAATGTGTAAGTATAAGAAATCATGTTTTTCCCTTTAAGAATCTCTTTTGAAATATCAGCACAATACCAATAGAATCAACAAGAATCTGTGTCCAGCATCGACACCTCAAAACTATCACAAATCTCATATATCCATGTCATAGTATCTCTGGCCTCAGCCATCCGGCTGACCCAGCTCAATATCAAAATCTCATCATCTCGCGGCCACGGTCGGTATCCTCTGGATATCCGCCGTGCCAAACAGTCACCGGTAGGTAATCCATCCCCTGCCAGGCTCAACGTCAACACCACATTCATCTTGCCCCGGGGTACCATACCGGGCCCACCATGTACCCGTGACGGTTCCTCCACTCCTCGACACGGATCTCGAAAACCACAGCAAACTCATGGTGGACGACACTTTACATCACTAGAAAACCGCAATTACATATTTTAAAAACATAATAAGTTTAGAAATTTTGCGGCTTTCCCCCGAAATCCAGAAATATCATAAAATCTCAAGAAATCCTCATAAGTGCATATATCAATGGTGATGAATGCATATGGTATCAATAATTAAGCTACGATGCATGATTAATAGACTAGGCATGAACAAATAATATGATGAGGTACATGCACATGAATAGCAATCCTACGATTTCATTTTAAGGAATTAAACGCAATAGTACAGGTTTAAGCATCAATTAGTAAAAGGTTTCAAATTATAGGTTATCTAGTGTGGTGGCATGGCAATTACCAGGGCGTGTGTGTAAGCATGAATAGTGCTCGTGCTGCATATAAAAACCCTGGCAATGGTGCAGGTGTCCTGTAAAATGGGTTCGCATATGTATGTCAATATAAGGCATGGATGCAGCAAATAATCATATAAGTATTACACCCCTAATTACTAACATCACTAAGAATCTTTTAAGTTACTAAAACTATCGGGCGGCTTGCACCATCCAACGATAGTCCCCCGTAGATGTTACATCTACTCACCGAAATCCCTAGCTAGTCACGTCCGATCACCGCTTTCCCCTTCGTGCCGCGTCTGACGTCTCCGCGACCGAACCTGGAATTTACATCAATACCAAACATAAGGTTACATATCAAGAACGACGCAAATCCCAAACGAAAATACTAACATTCACAAGCTAGGTACAACGTGCACAAGGTGCGCGGAACACACGCGAAAATCGCAAAAACTGCAAAAATCGCCGATTTGGTCGCCCGGCAAAACTAAAACCCGACTACTCAAAAATCCGCACTCACACATCCTAAATGTCATAGGATAAGCCAACAATATAATCTAGATATCGCAATTAATTCGCCACAATAATTTACATAAAAACCTAGTAAGCTAGAAATTGCAAATTTGGTGCAAACATCGACAATTAGCGACAAGTTAACACAATCCAACACAACAATCCAAACTAATCCACTAGCTAGCCATTACACTAATTTTAAACCATTAACTATGGTTAAAAACCTAATTTCCATAAACAAAACCTTTCTTGATTTTCATAATTAGCAATTTCAATCCAAAACTAAACATGACAATACCAAATTAACACTAATTTGAAGCCCACACAATAAAGTAACCTCATTAACCTAGATTAGCAAACAACTAGATAGCTAATTAGCTTTAATTAACTAAATAATGGTTTCAAGAAACCCTAGTTAACTCAACCATTAACTTTAAACAAAACTAGAATGAAAATAGCACTAAATTAACACTAAACAACTAGATTAAAGAATTCTAACCATATTAACTTAAAAGAGTAGAAATTATACCTCAAATCTATGGATCTAGCAAGAAAAAATTTGCTTCAATTGATGGCCTCATAGCATCATGATCCAAGCAAGGGAGGTGAAGGAAAAAGGGATGAAGAATGGGGTTTAATTTGTGAGTTTTTGCATTGAAATTTGGAGCAAACTTAATGAACTTTTGAAGAAAAAGAAAAGAACAAAGATGAAGGGGCTACTGCAGAAATTCTCGGCCAGTAGAGGGAGAGGGGAGGGTGTGGGGTGTGTGGGAAAGTCTTGGTCAACTCCTACCAACCCACCAAAAGACCATACTTAATAAAAAAATCCAAAATCCTTAAAAAAAACCTCTTTTCTACACAAAAATGAAGTCAAAGAGGCAAGCACTTTTTTTTTCCTTGGGTTGCTGGAAATGGGCCGGCCTAGGGCTGAGGGTAGAGAGAGAGGGGTTTTACAAAAGAAATTTTATGCAAAAAGACCCCCTACAAGTCCAAAATTGCAAGTTTAAGATTAAATTCAATAAATTTCGTTTTCTATAATAAAAATTAGTTAAAAATCAAAATAAAATACTAAAAATTTATGTTACAACTAGATTTTAATTAACATAATTTTAAAGATTAAAATTAGCCCAGAAAAATTTGTATATATCGCTAATTTAATGTATTTTCTTACCGGCTTAAAATAATATTAAAAATTGAAAAATTAGGGAAAATTTTTAAACGACCAGAATTTCATAAGTAACTCATTTGCTACTAAAAACAAGCAAATTCCTATCCAAATTAGGTATAATTAGTCCTAACTGCAAAATAACAAAAAAGACGGTTTTCGGAAAAATACCGAATTTTCACCGATTTTCAGGAAAACACCAAAACGACTTTTCGAGGCGTTACAGAGGTTGTGCTACCGCGTTCTACGGGGCAGTTGATGTAGTTGCAAGTACAGTCGTCTTTAATCGAGAATATTAAAGCAGCACAATCGCAGGATCCTAGACTGCAAAAGTTTCGAGAGCAAGTTGAAACCGGACTACAAACAGATTTACTGGTCCACGAAGATGGTTCGTTGAGGTATGGTAGCCATTTGTGTGTGCCAAAGGGAGATGTTCGTGAAAAGCTTATGAAGAAGGCACACAGTTCAGCTTATTCTGTACATCCTGGAGGCACAAATATGTACCGAGATATTCGACAGCATTTCTGGTGGGAAGGCATGAAACGGGAGATTGCTCGTTTTGTGGCTAAGTGCTTGGTGTGTCAGCAAGTTAAGGCTGAACATCAAAGGATTGCTGGTTTATTGCAACCACTTCCGATTCCTCCGTGGAAGTGGGAACATATAACCATGGATTTCGTGACGTCTTTACCGCAGAGTCCAAAGGGCAACAATGCAGTATGGGTGATTGTTGATCGGTTGACCAAGGCTGCTCACTTTATTCCTTTCCGGGTTGGTCAATCAACAGAGACTTTGGCAGAGCGGTACATGCAGGAGATTGTAAGATTGCATGGAGTACCGGTGAGCATCGTGTCCGATCGGGACACTCGGTTCTTATCACACTTCTGGAGGAGTTTACAGGAAAGTTTGGGGACTCGATTGAAGTTTAGCACAGCTTATCATTCTCAAACTGATGGTCAGTCGGAGAGAACGATCCAAACTCTTGAAGATATATTGAGAGCATGCATGTTGGACTTTAAGGGTTCGTGGGAGGATCATCTACATTTGGTGGAGTTTTCTTACAACAACAGTTTTCAGGCAACTATCCAGATGGCTCCATTTGAAGCTTTGTATGGTCGTAAATGCCGTTCACCTGTTTGTTAGGATGATGTTGGTGAACGAAGATTGTTGGGACCAGATTTGGTGGTGCAAACAGTTGAAAAGGTTAACACTATCAGGAATCATATAAAGGCAGCTCAAGACAGACAGAAGAGTTGGACTGACATGTCAAGAAGACCTCTAGAGTTCGCCGTGGGTGATTTGGTATTCTTGAAGATATCACCGACTAGAGGGGTGATTCGTTTTGGGAGTCGAGGAAAGCTTAGTCCTCGATTCGTTGGACCCTTTGAGATCTTGGAGCGTGTTGGTGAGGTAGCGTACCGTTTGGCGTTACCGCAGTCCTTGGCAAGTGTGCACGATGTGTTTCACGTATCCCAACTACGAAGGTATGTTCGAGATGAAACACACGTTTTGGATCATTCGGAGCTAACAGTACGAGAAGACTTGACTTTTGAGGAGCGACCGGTTGAAATCGTGGATCGAGGGGAAAGGGTTCTCAAGAACAAGGTTATCCCCCTTGTGCTTGTTTCTTGGGGTAATCGATCGCATGGAGAGTCCACTTGGAAACGAGAAGATGAAATCCGACAGAATTTTCCTCACCTTTTCTTGCAGTTTTTTGTTTGTATTCTTGGAATTTCGAGGACGAAATTCTTTTTGTCGTTGGGTATGATGTAACACCCGAGCCCAATACTACTATTTTTCAGTTACTGTTTGAGCATTAGATTGTACTCATTTCATTTATCTTGCTTGTTTGTGGCTTATTGTAAAATTTTACCCGGCAAAGTCATTTCTGCATATAACAATTTTTGGCATCTAAAATAAAATTAAAAATATTCATCTTGGCCTACTAGACACCCCTAGCCTTGTGGTAGCATCCGTGTATTGTGTTCTCGTCCCGTTCAGTGAAACGGGCGAGTTCGGACGGCTACGCGGGCGTACATGTGTCCGTCTCGGGGGTATGCTTTTTAATCATAAGACACTTAATTTTAAAGTTTGGATCCCGCTTAAAATCCTATTATTTCAATTTCAAATTTTTGGACCCGACCCGGACGCAATTTGGAAATGTTTTACTTTGCGCCATAATCCCAAATATTTAATATTTTAAACCTTACACTATATTTTTCCGTTTCAATTAAAATCTTTGTTAAATTTCCTAAACCCACAAATCTTTTATCTCCCAGCCAATCATACCTCTTCATTTAACCCCGTGGGCCCCCACAGATCTCTCTCTCTGTGGTATCTCTCTCTCTCTATCTCTCTCTCTCTGGTATCTCTCTCTCTCTCCCCTATATCTCTCTCTTCCCCACGTAAAATTTTTCCTTCAAAGAACCCAAACCTCCAGCGAACCCTAGCGACTGCCGTGCCCTCGTCGCCTCACCGCCGTCCATGTTCCCGACCTCGGCCCTCACCAACACCACCTCCATCACCTCCCTCCTCTCTACACCCGAGCACGCATCACCCAACCCAAGAAACCAACCCGACGCCCGCACCCATCACCTCACCGTCGACCTCCTCACCCGGTCGCCTGCACCCCGATCCCAGACCTCTCCTCCTCGACCACCTTGTTTCTTTTTCTCCCCTCATCTTTTCTCCTTTCCGCCTCCTCAAGAACCCATACCCATGACCATGAAACCCTTCCCCTGCACCCTCTTCACCGGAGAAACCTTCGACTCGAGTACCACACCCCATCGCCTCCTCTGAATCCAGAGCACTCACACCCTCCAAACCTCAGCCTTCTCTTCTTCTTTATTTTTCTTTCTTTTCTTGTTGCAAAGTTTTCTTGACGTCGCTGTTTTGCATCTCGCCGAAATCCAGCCGTGCCGGCGACGCGTCCCGACGTTCCAGCGAGGTACCCCGACCTGTGTGGTTCCTTTGTTCGTCGTTTGGGTTCTTTCCGCGCACCAGATCGCGTCCGTATCGCGCACCAGATCGCGTCCTTATCGCGCACCAGACCGCGTCCAGATCGCGCCCAGACCGTGCACCAGATCGCGACTAGACCCAATACCGTGTCGTGTCGTTTCACACACCGCATCCTGTCACGTCGCACCAGGCCGCCTGCTTATCGACCTTTTGAGGCAAGTAACCCTTTCTACATGCTATACAATATATTTATATATGTATTGACACCCTAAACCTGTAAAATTAGCTTGGTACAATCGTTTTCCATTTCGTTTACAAAATTGCATTATATCATTTTTACTGTTAAACATGGAATTTACAGTTTGCCAATTTAAACCTAATAATCAAATCTACCTGTTCAATCACATTTTACTGTAAAAATAGCCGGTAGCAATTATCCCTGTAGTTCTGTTACATTCGGACACTCGCATGCATTAACCTGAGATAACTGTATTGAACCGTTACATAAACCATTGCACCGCTAAGGGTGCTTAAACCTGTTAACATGACTAAACGGCTATATCGTTTTACTGCACTCTTGTAATTTGAAAGAAACTGCTTATTATGTAATTCATTGCTTATCTCATGTTGTTAATACCCATGTTTGCTTATATATCTGATTGTGAGCATACCTACGATATTGTTTACATCTTGACCTGACATTGCTACACACATATATATATATATATATTGATACACCTGATATGGTACCGTATACTGTTGACTCGACCTGATGTACCATGACTCGACCCGTTACCTGATCTTGTGTCTAATGCCAACAAACCTGACATGTAGTCCTTATGGACCGTTCCTGTTGTCTATCCAGACAAACCTGCTTGTACCTGATCCTGTGTTGGCATTAGTTCTTGATTACTGAATACCTGACTTGACATACATAACTTGGGGGTATGGGGAAATCAAAGGTGAAACCGACTTGTAACTCAACAGTTCGATACCTGTTCTGATCAGTCTTACGGGCTAGGCCAGCCCCGGAGTGATGATGCTGACATCACTCGCCCATCCTGCTACCTGTTACTGCCTAGCGGCACGTCTCGGATTCAGCCCCGAGAATCTTGACCGTGGTCCCGGGTATGCACGGGATACTATTGAGTTACATTAACGATTCATCAATTGATTTCAAAGACTTTAGAATAGAAAACCTGATAGAACAGTTTAGTTACCCACTGCACGCTACCCTGCACTGCTTGTTTCACAATATTGCTTTATTCATGTTTATTTTGACATTGCCTGTTACATTATCCATATTATTTTACTTGATGACATGACGCGCTGACGTCTGGGTTTTGCTTGGCCCAGATTCCGTACCGCTGTTGCAGTCCGAGCAGGAGTACTTCAGCCAGCAGGCTGAGCTGTGAGTTCAGTAGTAGTTAGTTTTATTTCCTGCATTTATTTCCTGATGTGAGCCCGCATTATGGGACACACTTTTCAGTTATTTGTATTGGATCCTTTGCTTCCGCATTTATTTATTATTGATTCCTGTTATTCTGGATTATGGACATGTTTTAGATAGTTTTATCTTGTTCTTGATATCTCTACAACCGTAATGTGACTGTGGATGGATACTTCCTACCCACAGGTAGCATGGTTGGCTATGTCACGTGCCCAATCTAGAGCGTACTCTGGGAAGCGGGGCGTGACACAACTGCTCGAAATGCCACTGCAACGGACGCTCTACCTCACCTGGAGGTGTAGCATATGGGCCTCAAGCGGCTTCCTTCCTCGCTCTGCCGGTAGAACATGTGACCCAGGCCACCACCGGCCTGTTTTTCGGGACCATGATCCCACCTGCAAGCTTCTCTATACCAATACCTCCACCAGAAGCGAACAAGAAGTCGGTCTTCGACCGGCTCACTGCTACGACGGCCCCTGTCAACGGGTCGTCCACTACCAAATCAACAGCCTCTGTCTTCGCCAGGCTGGATCAGAACTATGAGGGGCCAGCTAGGAAGCCCATGAACTCTAAGGTGGTTGTTCCAAGGAAGGCAATAACCGCTGCTCCAGAAGTCGTCAAGGCGGCTTCCCCTGTCAAAGAGTCGGTCTTTTCAAGACTGACTATTCCTGCTCCTGCCCCTGCACGAGGATCCGTCTTTGACAGGTTGAATATCATCTCTCAAAGGACAACCTCAGTCTTTAAGAGGTTAACACCAGCGGCGCCTCCTTCAGACAGGGGGCAAAAAGAAGCTATCTCTATCTCCGAGCCAGTCCCAACGGCTCATCATGCTCGACGTTGCCATTGGCGACGAGTGAGGAAGGCAGAGGGCAACTCCCCCTCAGGGCTAACTCCACCGGCTCCAGTGGTGGAAGTCAACATTGCTGTTTCAACTGTGAACAGTTTTGAACTGTTGAGGAGGGTACGTAAGAACTCTCCAACCGCTACATTGAAAAGATCTCCTCCACCTGCGGAGAGAGTTCCGGAAACGAAGCAGGAGCAGCCCCCTCAACGGCTGTCCTAAAAAATATACAAGGTTTGGCGGAGGGTTCAAGACTCCGTGATTGACCCAGATCACTCTCGTCAACAGAAAAAGGCGAAAGTGCAAGAAGAAAAGGATCGTCCTCTTAAACAGCAAAGGACGACAATCACCAGGGTGCCCACTGCAACGGCCCCCTCCACTTCAACGACCCACAAAAGAAGAAGGCCGGAGAAAACCCTCGCGCCCGCGGCAGATGCCAAAGGTGGTGAACCTAAACGCCCTAAGTCCGGAGGCATAATAGTTCATACAGTTTATATGGCTTCCGGAAAGGAGGATAGCCGCGCTTCGATGGGTCATAGACCGCTTACGCGGTCGATGACCAAAGCTCAGGAGCAACAGCAAAAGCTCCAAGAGATGATGAACGCGATGGCCGCACTTACTGGGGTAAAAGAAAGCCCTGAAACGTCTTCAGATGAACGCCAAGAACAAGAAACCGACGCCGAATTCCTTCGACGAATATTGGAGAAGAAGGACAAAGAGGCCGCTGAACAAGCAGCCAACATAAAGCGTATGGGCCTCCTGTTCCAAGACATGGTAGGGATGATGATCCAGCAGAATCCTCCGGCCGAAGATCCCCCGATCGTCCTTGAAGACGATAGGGGAGAAACGTCAAATCCTCCACCGGCACTGTCAATAGCCAAGGAGGAGACAATCTCCAAAGCTGAATTGGACGAGTATATAGCCCAACAAATACGGGTTCATCATGCGACCGAAGCAGCCGGTCAGGTCGTAAAAACAGGGCGACCATATCCGAGCTGGTACGACCAGATCAAGTATCCACCGGGCTACACAATTCCCAAGTTCCATGTCTATAAGGGGATGGGCAATCCCCACCAGCATGTTGCCCAATTCAGGGCACTTTGCGGCAACACCGGCGGTGATGACAAACTGTTGCTTCGCCAGTTTGTTGGAAGTTTATCAGATACGGCGTTCGAGTGGTACTCTGAGCTCCCGAACGACTCTATCAAGACCTTCGCGGAGATGGAGCTGTTGTTTACTCAGCGTTTTGCAAGCGCCAGCGAACGCACCCCGATGACGGCACTGATTAACGCCAGGGTGAAGCCAGGCGAGACATGGGTCCAATATGCTATACGGTGGCGTAATTTATGGTCAAAATACGAGCAGCGCATAGAAGAAGCTCCTGCAGTGGGAATGTTTGTGGGAACCCTTGATCCGCAAGCAACCATCTCGCAATTTATGATGTTGTTCAAGCCGACCACCTTCTAGGCACTAATCGACAAGCTGGCGCAAATGGATCAAATAGGCCATAAACCTCCTCTTCCAAAGCCGGATTCCCGAAATGAGAAGAGAAAGAGGAAAGCGATCGTTGTTGCTAATGCTCAACAGCAACCGAACAACTCGAAGCCGGTCGTTCGTCAAAATAATATGCGCCCATATGTAGCCCTTGAGGAGAGAAAGGGACGTCCTTACTCATTTCCCCGAGATAAAACGAGAAGGTTATTCGAGCTGGCGTTGCGCAACCGACTCATAAATCTACCGGATCCAAAACGTCCGTCGCAACCAAGTGATGTCAATGAACCTAACTACTGTCCTTATCATCGAGTACTGGGTCACCCGATCGAGTATTGCTACGTCTTCAAGAATTGGCTTGAAGACCAGTACCGACAGGGCAAGTTTGCATTGTCCGACAAATGGAAGGTGAATCCACCGCAGCCCCACACCTCTGAGGGAATGAATACGCCGGGGGCAACATGCTCTGTCGTTGAAGAAGCTCCTTGGGAGGTTATATTATCAGCCAAAACAAAGAGGATGCTGAATGATCTTCAAGCATGCTCAGCGATTAAGTAGAAGAACCCGGTGGAGCCGCAGATCATTGAAGGGATGTTGAAACCTCGTCCAACTCAAAAGATCGATGGAGGTGACCCAAGCATTCACAACCAGCCGCCGAAATCTTCAAAGAAGAAGAAAAAGAAGTCAAAGAAGCCCGTGAAGCCTGGCGACAAGCGCACGGACTTGCAAAAACAAATTGACGCGCTGGAGGAATACAACCAGAAGGCACGGACTCCCATTACATTCCAAGAATTCCTCAATCATGTCTTTCAAGAGGAAGATAAGGGAGAAAGTTCATCTGACGAATTTGAAGAATACGTGGCGAGTTGTCATGTGATTTCCCATTCGTTCATGGGCGATGAGGAGACTCCTTGTACTAAAACGCTGGGGGCAGATCCCGAACCAAAAATTCTAGGGCCATCGAATGAAGTAATCGACGCGTTCCTCAATGAAGCTCTCTTAAAAAGCAAAGCTGATCGTGAGCACGAGGCGGTCATATTCGAAAGGGCCAAGCGCCAGCGCCTTGACGAAAGAATTGAGATACTCCCGCTGGAGCAAAGTACGCCCACTGCGGATAAAATCAAATTTAAAATTAGGAAAAGGTTTGCTAAAGCAGTGTCAATGGGTATGAAGCTACCACCCTCTGAGGGAAGTGTTACTGGTGAAGCGGAAATGCACCCCTCCTATTGCTTGTATCATCGGAAGATTTCGCACCCCACTGAAGAGTGCAAATCTTTCGATAGATGGTGGCAAGGATATGTTGCTCACCGACAACAGGTTAAGCGGGAGAAGCGCAAGACTCGCCGGGAACAAAACAGTGCGACCGAAGGGCTTAACTGAACTACCGGCAATTGTCGCATGGTCAATGCCGGAGGATCACAAATGCTCACATTCGGGAGCGATTCCGACGAGGAGCTGGCTCTTAGCCCCCTCTTTAAAGAGTCCACTGCGGGAAAAGAAGAAGAGCCGAAGATTTGTGAAAATATCCGGCTGCGTAATCGCACGTTGCCCGAAAAGAATCTCGGACCCTCAAATAAAAAAGATAAAGGGAAAGAAAAGGTTTCTGAGGACATTACTCTAGTTGACCAAGTCATGGAAGAGCTAACTGCCAAAAACCCGCCGAAGAAAAATAAGGTGGATTACAACGTCTTAGCGCATCTGAGAAAGCTACCCTCGCAGCTCAGCATTCTTGACGCCCTTTTACTATCAAAGGAGGCGAGAGATTCGTTACTTAAGGCACTACAAGACCCGGAGCAGTTCCAAGCTTTCCTGGCTGAAGAAAAGATGAAGGATGAATTGGAGGAAGTGCGCACGGCCGATGTCACTTTTGGCGATGAAGACCTTCTCCTTGGGACGTGCGAACACAATCGCCCCCTCTATGTCTCAGGATACTGCCATGATATAAAGATCGGCAAAATCCTGGTCGATAACGGATCATCTGTTAATCTACTTAACGTGCGAGTGTTGAAGGAAATCTGCATGAGCGTCCAATACCTCGCTCGAGACAAGATCACCATCTCCGGATTCGACTCCCAATCATCAAAGACTCTTGGATCTGTGATACTGACGCTACGCTTTGGGCTGCTCGTCACGAACATTAAATTCCACGTCATAGATGCCAAGACATGCTACAACGCTCTACTCGGCCGACCATGGTTACATGAGTACAACATCATCCCTTCTACACAGCATCAGTGTATGAAATATTTTAAGGATGGTCTCGAGTATACCGTGACGGGAGAACTGAATCCGTTATCTGTGAACGAAGTTCGCAAATATGAAGATGCTAAATACTTCTTGCCAAATTTCGAAGACACAGGAAGGTGTCACAAGCCGGAGAACAAAACTAATGCTACCATCCCTGTCTTCGGCAACGACACCGAGGAGGAAGAGGAGATAGTTTATTCGGGTCCGCCCCAATACACTAAGCCGGCACCATCTGTTCCTACATTGATCTTTGGTAGTGATTCGGAGGATGAGGTCCATGCTGTATTCTCTGCTCGACCTTCAATACGAGCTTCCGCTGACGAAGAGCAAAGTCTGCAAGTCGCCATGGTGCCGATTAAACATTATAAAGAACTGGATGCGCTCAGTACCGACAGTGTAGAAGAGCTGTAGACGTTCTATATCCCTCCCAGACGAAGAGGCGAAAAGGCAATTCTATTCTACCGCTCTGAAGGAAACAAAGTAGAGAAAGAAATCTGGCACGGGGCGGATCCTACGTTGGACAGGCTTCAACCCATTTGTCTACCCAGATATTATACAGAAGGCTTGAAGAGGCTGTTGAAGCGCCAAGGGATACCCTTCAAACAAACCATTAGAAAGGCCAAATTCTATGACAGGGTCCGGAACGTTCCCGGAACTCAACACAAGCTGCCTAATGGGAGGATGGAGACGATCGGGCTCGGATACATTCGCTCCAAGAAACGAGAGCTGCTCCGTGACTGTTACGTCGTGCACGACTTCAATGAAGAAGCAGATGCTCAATGGGAGGACACTAATCCTGAACCAATGAAAGTTCCTAATGCAAAAGCGCCCAATCCGTCGTTTGAAGAACAAATAGACAGGCTTATAAGGGAAGCTGGTCAAAAAGTCCGAGATGATCACAACCGCGAAATGGCCATCTACGAGAAAGCCAAAACGCAACGCCTCCTTCAACAGGCCATCAAAGATGAGAGTGCCGCCCCCTGTCAACCTGTTATAAAAAAGGCTCGACGCAGAGGCAGAAACAAGTCGAAAGGCCGAAAAAGCACTCAACAACAACAAAGCGGGGCTAAGAAGCCACGCAAATGGGAGTCGAACGTTATCGATCTAACCCTCATAAAGAACATGGATCGAGTGTACTCGTTTCCTCGGGACAAGACGAAGAAGATATTTAATTTTGCTCTAAAACATCAAATGCTTACACTGCCGGAGTCCAAAAACCCCGAACAAGCAGGCGAAGTCTTTGACCCAAATTATTGCTCTTACCATCGAGTAATAGGGCACCCGCTCGTGTTAGTGTATATGCCCTAGAGGCCATTACTGTATCATACTAGTTTGTATATTACTTGATGGAAGCTTGGGATATTCACAGTTGTATATACAATCTTGCTCGAAATGGTAGTATGCTACTTGGTTTGTCTCTGCTTTAATATGTACATGTGTTTCTTTTAGCATATCGCTGTTATACATATTAGTAGAGCCCTTAGGATCTTTGCTTGATTACCAGCGTTGTGATGGCGCTCACACTCGTGGGAGCTGGGTGATCTATAAGCACATCCTTATACAGGTCCCTAGTCGTTGGACTATCGAGACAGGGCATCGATACTCCGGAGTAGACTAGCGTATGCGCTTCTCATCCCAGCGTGGGAGACGGTCTGTCCCACAGCCGTCAGTACGTCGTACTTGAGATAGTATGCGGGTGCTCGTTAGGTTACGAGTACACTGGACAGGACTCGTCGGGAACTGTTGGTTGGTATTATACCTATCGTCAGTTATCAGTTCCCAGGTGACATGAGTACAGCTTAGTCCGCTGACTTGACACTATCACTTCGCCTCGAGTGTGTTCCCACTGCACTTTGATTGCTACCCTACCACGGCTCAAAGGAGTCGTGCAAACAGGTAGTTTTTGGGTGCAGTCCCGAAGCACTTGGAGGCAGTGACGGTTAGACAGGATTCGTCTCTCCCGGTATGGGGGGTTGACATCGCGCTGTGTCCAGGAGAGCCATTACACGAGTAGTCCCTGGCCAGGGCAAGCGAGATATACTGGTAGGTTTCCAGTGTTATCTCAGGGTGTTCTGGGCTACACTCCGACACGACTTGTACCGCTATTAGGGGACTGACGTTCACCGCCCCCTAGGCCCGCCATGCGATGTATCAGACGAACAGACTGGACTGTACGGAGATTGTCACATACAGGCTCAGTAGGAGTTCGGATGGGGTTCACCTCATCAGTCTTCTTATCGACATCTACCTGGGGACCGTTACGTACAGCTAGTGCCGCTTGCGGTCTGTGGTTAAACCCACTGCCAGCGTAGTGTCGAGTCTTTAGAGTCCCACACAGAGAGCTATTCGCCTTTAGGCAAAATGAGTAGAGGTCGCATGGTTTTGCGACAGGGTTCGTTCACATTCGCGCACTTGTGCACGTTTGCTGTCCGGACAGTTTATACTAGCGGGCTTTGGTTTAAGCCGGATCCTAGTATATGATTTGGGATTGGTTTTTCTCATTGTATTCGTGTTCCTCGGATCACGAATGCGGGTGCGTATGCACAGTTGCTTGAGATTGAGGGAGAGGACCTTGATTAGGGTTAATGGCCATTGTCATTTTATTAACCCTAATACTTATGTGTGTGTTATAGTTAATTGATAATTAGTTTAATAATTGTGCATGGTTATGGTTGTTGACCATTTGACCTCCTTGACTTGTTGACCTAGGTTGACACTTTGACCATCATCATTTCTTTTGGAAGATACTTTTTGATCCTTGCAAATTGAAATGATAATGGTCATGTCATGATTAGCCATGACAATTATCTAGCTAATTATTTAATTAAAATAATATACACATATTAGTGAGAATGGTTCACAATTATTCTCATTCTATCATTTCCTTTCTCTCTCTTGTTCTTGCTCTCCCTCAAGCTCTCTCCCTCTCATGTGTTGAGAAACACTTGAGCTTGAGAAAAACCCTCTCTTGATCATCTTTACTCTCATCTAGGGTTCAAGGACTAGCACTTCTTGCACCCTAGTTACTTCTAGCTTGGAGTTAAAGCCAAAGGTTGAGGCTTTCGAGTGGATCTTTCTTCGACGTGAGAAGACGACCAAGGTGGCCTCCTTCCACCACTCCAAGGAGCAAGGAGAGAAGGACTTAAAGCACAAGGTATAATCTTTCTAGCACTTAGCTAGTTACTAGTTAGCTTTAGCAAGTTTTTGTTTAGCAAAGATCCTTCTAGTTCTAGTCCATGTTGCCTAAGCTCATAAAAATCCGATTTTTATTCCGTTTTCCGCCTCCCCGCAAGCACCGGGATGGGCAACGTGGACTTACGGTGGTATCAGAGCCTAACTAAACATAAACTAGCTAGGTAGTGAAGTGTGTCGAAGTTCGAAACGGAAAAATCGAAAAACCAAAATATCAAAACCCTAGTTTTCTGTTAAAATTTTTTCTGGTCAAAATAAAATTTGTTATACTCCAAAAATCATCTCAGGGTTTTGTGAAGAAAGCCACCAAAAATGATCCAAAGATTCGACCAAAGAGCCGCGGTTCCGCGGCAATAGCAAGCTATTGCCGCGCAACCGCGGCCATCTTGGCTCCTCTCTGGGTCGAGTTTGGTGCAGTGTATTTCTGGCTTGGTTTTTGGATTTTTAAGATGGTTTATATGTGCCCAGATTTTCCAGAATAGAAATTTATTTTTGGGGGCCTATAAATCCGTATTTTTTTCGAACTTCAATACACTTTGACTATAAGGGTTATATCTGTGATGGTTGAATGTATTGAACGTCGGCTAATCGCTATATGTCGATTAGTCGGGGTTATACATATCTGTGATCTGTGATTGATACTGGTTTGTGTATATGAATAGGTTGGATTGTCGCGGATGAATAGCCGGGGTGGATGTGAGATGAGTGTTGCTTTTTCTTTCATTCATTGTAATATGTAAATTGATGGAATATTATTATTTATTTGGCCGCACAACCGGGTCGGGGTTGTAGACGTCATTGTATAATTCTTTTTACTGTTTTTGCTCCTAGGATAGACCCATGGAGGGGTGCACAAAATACCGGATATCTCGAAGTGCCGAGTGGCCTACTCACGGTGGTGAGGGAGGTTGCTTCGCTTCGGGTACTTGGCGGATAGTTTGCCGCACCCCTAGGGGTCTTGGGTGGGGTATTTGGCTATTCACCGCGACCGTGTAATCCGCTTTTCGTTGCAGGCTCGAACGGATTGCGGATTCCTAGTATATCCAATGTATTCATCTATGATCTATAATGTCTATCATTGCTATATATTTATATATGATAACTATTTAGGCGTTGCTTATGTTTTACAGCCGCGCTAGCCCAGCCCCCGCTCTGTCGTTAGTTAAGTAACCTAACGGGTGATGACGGGGCCCCGTGGCGAATGCGAATGGCATAAGCGTACGTCATATTTTGGTTGTTTTCTGCAATGGTAGGATTAAATGATGGGACGCATTAAAAGAACTAATGCAAGAAAATAAACCAAGTAAAAGTCGATTGGAACACTTTGAAAACCACTCGGTTCTTTTCAA
This sequence comes from Agapanthus africanus, assembly GCA_030015575.1. Taxonomy (NCBI): domain Eukaryota; kingdom Viridiplantae; phylum Streptophyta; class Magnoliopsida; order Asparagales; family Amaryllidaceae; genus Agapanthus; species Agapanthus africanus. The sequence goes on along the minus strand of JASDDO010000019.1, from coordinate 184,687,805 downwards.
AACCAAACTTTTAAACGCGGAGCTTGAACCACTCCTTTTAAAAGCTATCTCATTCCATCGATTATATCAAGTTCACTACGTTCACGGTTTCGCCAAAACCATCTGTAGCCCTCCATCATTTCAGTTAAATATTCGGTAGTATTCAAGCTATGTATTTTGACCTCACGCCAAGGCATAGTGATTGGTAGCTGCCGGATATTTATCTATTGCATAGATAGAATGCGTTGGTTTGAGACAGTCGTACTGCCATTTTGGCCTACATCAAGGGTAGGTACGGGTGGGTTCAAATTAACCAGGATAATGATGGGAAGAACTTGACATGTGACTTATGATATTTTGACCTCACGCCAAGGTCATAAGAGCATGGGGCAAAAATCCACATCGGGAGTTTCATAAATACTGAAACTTGCTAGCGCTACATACCATTTGGAGTGTGATAATTCTGGTAGGATTCCTTCGGTTTTATCACGCGATGATATTTGGATCCCGATCCTACTGTGAGTATATGCTACTCCTCGGGAAAACTCTCACTTAACGATCAATGCTATAAACTTAGTAGGTGTCTAGAAAGGTGTTAGCGGGGCTTCGCCCACAGGGAAAAGAGGTTACTTAATTAAGGAACTTCGCGAAAGCGTTGGAAAACCTCCCTCGAAGTACCGATACTGGCCTGGCTGAACGGTTAAGCAAGTATTGTACGGTGAGATTGATCCTGACTAATCCTTTCTTTACGGTTTGAGAAGGGATTCGAGAGACAGTGGGAGCCATCCAGTTTAGACAAATTAAAAACCACTCTAAACTTGCAAGAGCATCATGCTAAAGTGTTTCTTTTCTCTCTCCTAATTGCAGCGACCATTCAACATGACCGGACTTAAGTTATTACTAGATAAAAACATATTGACAGGGCCAAACTACAAAGATTGGCTCAGGAATGTCAAGATGGCAATCACTTACGACAAGCTGGGGTATCTCCTTACCACCAAAGCTCCCCCTGTCCCAGGTCCCAAAACCAGTGTCGTAGATAGGGAAATCTACAAGACCTGGGAAATAGATTGCGCGAAGGCCAAATGCCTCGTACTTGCCTCGATGGACAACGAACATCAGAGGAGGCACGAGAATATGGACCTAGAGTCCATATTTCTTCATACAAAAGAACTGTATGGAGAGCAGTCTCGTATCGCAAGATACGAAGTGTCGAAGAAGTTGTTTTCGGCAAGGTTGGCCGTCAGATCATCGGTAGCGGAACACGTGCTTAAGATGATTGGCTACATTGAGGAGCTCGCGGACCTTGGGACCACGTTGGAGAATGAACTCTATACTGATTTGATTCTCCAGTCCCTTCCTTCCACTTACGCCCAGTTTATTCTTAACTTCAACATGCAAGGAAAGGAGGTTGAACTTTCCGAACTTCTGAACATGTTGAGGAGTGCTGAGGGCACCCTACAGAAGGGTAGGGAGACATCCATTTTGTTTGTAGGAGGATCTTCCTCTTCTAGGTCCAGGGCGAAAGCCAAGGGCAAGAAGAAGAAAGCCCCCGCCAAACCAAGAGGCGGTGTCAGTAAAGTGGATACGAAGGGAAAAGGAAAAGCAACAAAGGTAGCGGGAAAGCTGGTGGGGAAGGAAGAATGCTTCTATTGTCACAAAAGTGGTCACTGGAAACAGGATTGCAAGGCTTGGAAGGCCAGAACACAGGATTTGAAGCGAGTTGCAGCTTCAGCTTCAGGTGTGTATGTTATTGAAAACTGTCTATCAATAAACTCTACATCCTGGGTATTGGATACCGGATCAGGATCTCATATCTGTAATTCTTTGCAGGCATTGAGAAAGCGTAGAGTTTTGAAGGCAGGTGACATGACCCTCAGAGTTGCAAACGGTGCTAGCATGGATGCTGAGGCCGTGGGGGACTATCACCTGGGATTGTCGGATGGACACTTTTTGGTTTTACGTAGTTGTTATTATGTACCAAATGCAACCTGTAATATCATTTATGTATCTTTATTATCTAAAGAACGTTATGAATTTGCATTTGTAAGTAATGTAGTGAACATTCACCTTAATCAAGTTTTGATTGGGTCAGGTACATTGAACAACGGTATATACGTATTGAACCAGCCACAGATTTTCAATGTCCAGAATACACACAAAAGAAAGTCTCCAGAAATCGATAAAAGTTTCTTATGGCATTGTAGACTGGGTCACATCATTGAGAGAAGGTTGACTAAGTTACATGCAGAAGGATATTTGGATTCGTTCGAATATCAATCGTATGCAACTTGTCAATCCTGTCTCAAAGGAAAGATGACAAAGACTCCGTTCACTGGACACGGAATAAGAGCGAGCGAGCTCTTGGGACTCGTACACAGCGACGTGTGCGGTCCAATGTCTACACATGCACGAAGCGGTTATTCATACTTCATTACTTTTACGGATGACTTTTCAAGGTACGGTTATGTCTTCTTAATGAAACATAAATCCGAGGCTTTTGATAAGTTCCAGGAATATAAGAATGAAGTAGAAAAAAAACAGGCAAAAGTATCAAGGCACTGAGATCTGATCGAGGTGGTGAATACTTGAGTGCCGAGTTCCTGGGTTACTTAAAAGAGAATGGAATTCTCTCTCAGCTTACTCCTCCATACACTCCGCAACATAACGGTGTATCGGAGAGACGGAACCGAACCCTATTGGATATGGTACGGTCCATGATGAGTAACGCTGAGTTGCCGCGATCGTTCTGGGGATATGCGCTAGAAATAGCTGCATGCCTTTTGAACCGTGTTCCCACTAAGACTGTGCCTACCACACCATATGAGTTATGGAGTAGGAAGAAACCCTATCTTCAATACTTGAAGATTTGGGGATGTCCAGCTTATGTCAAAAAGCAGCATGCGGACAAACTAGAGGCACGCTCAGTACTGTGCAAGTTTGTGGGATACCCAAAGAACTCCAGGGGGTATCTTTTCTATTACGTAGAGGAACAAAAAGTCCTTGTTTCTCGTAATGCCCATTTTCTGGAACACCAGTTCATAGAAAAGGAAATAAGTGGGGAGCGCAATAGAACTGGAAGAAATTCCAGAACCACAAGCTATTACTGAAAGCTTAGTAGAACCAGAGGGTTCGAAAGATCAAGGCATTCCCACGCCACTCCGCAGGAGTAGTAGGCAGTCTCATCCTCCCGAGAGATACTACGGTTTTCTCATTGACGAGGACAGAGAGGATTGCATCATAGAGTTTGATGAGCCTACTAGCTTCCAGCAAGCCATTCAGAGCGTCGACTCGGTAAAATGGCCGGATGCAATGCGGACCGAAATGAATTCCATATACACCAACAAAGTATGGACATTGGACATTGCTCCAGATGGGGTAAAACCCGTAGGATGCAAGTGGATCTTCAAAAGGAAGATTGGTGTAGATGGACAAGTTGAGACCTATAAAGCTAGACTGGTAGCAAAGGGTTTTCGTCAGCGACCTGGTTTGGACTATGACGAAACTTTTTCTCCAGTAGCTATGCTGAAATCTATTCGGATCCTTCTTGCCATTGCTGCCTTCCACGATTATGAGATTTGGCAGATGGACGTAAAGACAGCTTTTCTAAATGGACATTTAGAGGAGTGTGTCTATATGGATCAGCCAGAGGGTTTCATTCAGAGTGGGAGCAGCGGAAAGGTGTGCAAGTTGCTTAAGTCCATTTATGGACTAAAGCAGGCATCGCGGAGTTGGACATCTGTTTTGATGAGACGGTCAAGGAATTTGGCTTTATCAAAAATCCAGATGAACCATGCATCTATTGTAGATTTGTAGCGAGAATTGTAGTATTCCTCGTTTTTATACGTGGATGACATTCTCTTAATAGGAAATGACATTCCTATGCTACAATCTGTCAAGGGGTTCTTGTCACACAGGTTCTCCATGAAAGACCTGGGTGATGCCTCATACATTCTGGGTATCCGGATCTACCGTGACAGATCCAAGAGGATATTAGGACTTTCGCAATCCAGGTACATCGACACCATACTGAAGAGATTCAGTATGGAAGATTCCAAGCGCGGTAATCTACCGGCTTGTCACGGGATCACCCTTTCCAAAGAGATGTCTCCCAAGACTGATTTGGAGAGGGATCGCATGTCTATTATACCCTACGCTTCTGCGGTAGGCTCTATAATGTATGCGATGTTGTGTACCAGACCGGATGTGGCTTATGCACTGAGTGTGGTAAGCAGGTATCAGTCAAAACCCTGGGGAGAAATATTGAATAGCAGTAAAGAACATTCTCAAGTACCTGAGAAGGACTAAGGAGATGTTCTTGGTGTATGGGGAAAAGACCTGCAGATTGAGGCCTTTGCTGACTCCAGCTTCCAGAGTGACAAGGATGATTCCAAGTCCATGTTGGGTTTTGTCTTTACCCTCAATGGAGGGGCGGTGTGTTGGAAGAGCTCCAAACAGGAAAACCGTTGCTGACTCGACTATGGAAGCGGAATACATCGCTACATCTGATGCCGCAAAAGAAGCTGTCTGGATGAGGAAGTTCTTGAGAGAACTTCAGGGTGGTTCCATCCATTGTTGACCCAATACCTCTGTATTGCGATAACAACGGGGCTATAGCTTTAGCGAAGGAAACCCAGGTCCCATCAGAAATCCAGACACATCTTAAGGCGGTATCACCTGATCAGGGAGATCGTAGATCGCCAGGAGATCGAGGTCCGGAGAGTTGCATCAGAGGATAACACTGCAGATCCATTCACCAAGGCCTTGCCCCAGACTCAGTTCGAGCGGCTGATCGAGATGATAGGTCTTCGATACGCCAGTACATGGCCTTAGTGCAAGTGGGAGATTGTTAGTGTATATGCCCTAGAGGCCATTACTGTATCATACTAGTTTGTATATTATTTGATGGAAGCTTGGGATATTCACAGTTGTATATACAATGTTGCTCGAAATGGTAGTATGCTACTTGGTTTGTCTCTGCTTTAATATGTGCATGTGTTTCTTTTAGCATATCGCTGTTATACATATTAGTAGAGTCCTTAGGATCTTTGCTTGATTACCAGCGTTGTGATGGCGCTCACAACTCGTGGGAGCTGGGTGATCTATAAGCACATCCTTATACAGGTCCCTAGTCGTTGGACTATCGAGACAGGGCATCGATACTCCGGAGTAGACTAGCGTATGCGCTTCTCATCCCAGCTTGGGAGACGGTCTGTCCCACAGCCGTCAGTACGTCGTACTTGAGATAGTATGCGGGTGCTCGTTAGATTACGAGTACACTGGACAGGACTCGTCGAGAACTGTTGGTTAGTATTATACCTATCGTCAGTTATCAGTTCCTAGGTGACATGAGTACAGCTTAGTCCGCTGACTTGACACTGTCACTTCGCCTCGAGTGTGTTCCCATTGCACTTTGATTGCTACCCTACCACGGCTCAAAGGAGTCGTGCAAACAGGTAGTTTTTGGGTGCAGTCCCGAAGCACTTGGAGGCAGTGACGGTTAGACAGGATTCGTCTCTCCCAGTATTGGGGTTGACATCGCGCTGTGTCCAGGAGAGCCATTACACGAGTAGTCCCTGGCCAGGGCAAGCGAGATATACTGGTAGGTTTCCAGTGTTATCTCAGGGTGTTCTGGGTTACACTCCGACACGACTTGTACCGCTATTAGGGGACTGACGTTCACCGCCCCCCCTAGGCCCGCCATGCGATGTATCAGACGAACAGACCGGACTGTACGGAGATTGTCACATACAGGCTCAGTAGGAGTTCGGATGGGGTTCACCTCGTCAGTCTTCTTATTGACATCTACCTGGGGACCGTTACGTACAGCTAGTGCCGCTTGCGATCTGTGGTTAAACCCACTGCCAGCGTAGTGTCGAGTCTTTAGAGTCCCATACAGAGAGCTATTCGCCTTTAGGCAAAAATGAGTAGAGGTCGCATGGTTTTGCGACAGGGTCGTTCACTAGTCGCGCACTTGTGCACGTTTGCTGTCCGGACAGTTTATACTAGCGGGCTTTGGTTTAAGCCAGATCCTAGTATATGATTTGGGATTGGTTTTTCTCATTGTATTCGTGTTCCTCGGATCACGAATGCGGGTGCGTATGCACAGTTGCTTGAGATTGAGGGAGAGGACCTTGATTAGGGTTAATGGCCATTGTCATTTTATTAACCCTAATACTTATGTGTGTGTTATAGTTAATTGATAATTAGTTTAATAATTGTGCATGGTTATGGTTGTTGACCATTTGACCTCCTTGACTTGTTGACCTAGGTTGACACTTTGACCATCATCATTTCTTTTAGAAGATGCTTTTTGATCCTTGCAAATTGAAATGATAATGGTCATGTCATGATTAGCCATGACAATTATCTAGCTAATTATTTAATTAAAATAATATACACATATTAGTGAGAATGGTTCACAATTATTCTCATTCTATCATTTCCTTTCTCTCTCTTGTTCTTGCTCTCCCTCAAGCTCTCTCCCTCTCATGTGTTGAGAAACACTTGAGCTTGAGAAAAACCCTCTCTTGATCATCTTTACTCTCATCTAGGGTTCAAGGACTAGCACTTCTTGCACCCTAGTTACTTCTAGCTTGGAGTTAAAGCCAAAGGTTGAGGCTTTCGGGTGGATCTTTCTTCGACGTGAGAAGACGACCAAGGTGGCCTCCTTCCACCACTCCAAGGAGCAAGGAGAGAAGGACTTAAAGCCCAAGGTATAATCTTTCTAGCACTTAGCTAGTTACTAGTTAGCTTTAGCAAGTTTTTGTTTAGCAAAGATCCTTCTAGTTCTAGTCCATGTTGCCTAAGCTCATAAAAATCCGATTTTTATTCCGTTTTCCACCTCCCCGCAAGCACCGGGTATGCGCAACGTGGACTTACAGCTCGAAGACTGCTTCACCTTTAAGAATTGGGTCGAAGATCAGTACCAGCTCGTCAAGTTCGCTCTGTCTGACAACTGGAAGGTGACACCGCCAACAGAAGCACGAACCCAAAGCCACAAGAGTAGAGCCAACTCCATATTGGATTGGAACGCGGATTCACACTTGTCGCGTGATAACAATATTAAAAGATGGGTTTATCTCAGAGTTTCCACCAGCGCCGAAAGAGCTGGAAGATGGAATCCATACCACGGCGAATAACCTCAAGAAAATTGAGCTGGGGATGGCTAATGACCCGTGACCGACATTCATTAGTGAGCCGCTGTCTGAAGAGAAGGTGGCTTTATTAAAAGACCTGCTTATGCAGCACTGAAATTGCTTCGCATGGAACTATTCCGAAATGCCGGGACTAAATTGGCGATATCCCCGGATGTCAAGCCAGTCAAAACAGGCGCCGAGAAGAATGCGGCTCGAGCTTGAGATGAGCATCAACGCCGAGGTCAAGAAGCTAATCGACTCTGGCTTTATCCGGGAGGTTCAATACCCTGAATGGATCGCTAACATCGTCCCGGTGATGAAGAAAACGAGACGGTACGCATATGCGTGGATTTTCGGGATTGCAATAAAGCCTGCCCGAAGATAATTTCCCGGTGCCAGTCACCGAACTGATGATAGACAATACGTCCACTCATGAGATTTTCTCCTTCATGGACGGCTCATCAGGGTATAATCACATAAAAATGCACCCGAAGACCAGAAGCACACCGCTTTTCGGACTCCTTTGGGAATATTCTGTTATAAAGTAATGCCCTTCGAATTAAAGAACGCCGGTGCCACCTTACCAGAGGGCCATGACGAAGATCTTCGATGACCTCATACACAAAATCGTCGAATGCTATATCGACGATCTCGTGGTTAAAAGCAAATCATACGAGGAGCATCTTGAGCATCTAAAGATCGTATTTCAATGCCTTCGACAATATAACTTGAAGATGAACCCTCTCAAGTGTGCATTCGGGGTTTCCTCAGGCAAATTCCTAGGATTCATCGTCCGACACCGGGGCATTGAAATAGATCCGTCAAAGATCAAGGCGATCATGGAAATGCCTCCGCCAAGGACTCTTAAGCAGCTGCGATCTCTCCAAGGGAAGCTCGCATATATACGGCGATTTATAGCCAACCTTTCGGGCAAGTGTCGTCCTTACAGTCACCTGATGAAGAAGGGAACACCATTCGTCTGGATCAAAAATGCCAAGGCGCGCTGGACGAGATTAAACAGTACCTGCAGAACCCGCCCGTGTCGGCTGCTCCGGTCAAGGGAATGCCTCTCATTCTTTATACCACAGCCCTCGAAGGTTCCTTAGGCGCATTATAGGCACAAGAGAATGATCAGGGGAAAGAAAGAGCACTCTACTATTTAAGTCGAGTTCTTCTGGGGGCAGAAAGCAACTATTCACCTATTGAAAAGCACTGCCTGGCGTTGATCTTCGCGATAACAAAGCTCAGGCACTATGCGTTGGCGCATGAAGTCCGTCTCATTTTGAAGGTGGACCCTCTTAAATATTTGATGTCGAAGGCCATATTGACAGGTCGACTCGCTAAATGGGCTCTACTCTTGATGGAGTTCTCGATAACGTATCAACCTCTCAAGGCAGTGAAAGGCCAGGCCATCGCCGACTTCCTCGCTGAGCATCCGATACCCGCCGATTCTCCTTTGAATTGCGATCTTCCAGACGAACATGCGTTTGATGCGATCGACGGTGGTGATACCCCGATGGGAGCTTTATTTTGACGGAGCATCCTCCATGAAGAAGCGCAAACAAAATACCCCTGAAATCAAATCTGGGGTAGGGCTCATCTTTGTAACTCCACAAGGAGGGATAATGCGCTTTGCTTTCTCCCTAACAGACCCGAGGACAAACAATGAAGCCGAATATGAAGCTTTGATAGCAGGCCTCGAGATCGCCATCGACATGGGAATTGAAAACCTCCTCATATACGGAGATTCTCAACTGGCCGTTAGTCAAGTAAACGGCGACTACCAAACGTGCAAACCGGAGTTGGTAAAGTACGGTGAAAAGGTGCAACAACTGTTGACCCAAATTCCCTCCTATACTTTGGAAAGCATACCGCGCACGGGAAAACAAGCAAAGCAGACGCGTTGGCCAAACTTGCTAAAGAACTGGCTGACGAGAACCTCGATGACGTTAGAATCGTGGTACAAAGCCGTCGGGTGCTTGCACCCAACAGAAATATCTCCGGAATCATCCAAAGAGAAGGGGGCGACTGAACAGATGACCTTGCAAATAAAAGACCGGGAAAAGGCTGAAGATTGGAGGCAAGTCTTCATAGACTACTTTAAGTCCCACCGAATGCCTAAAGAAGCGTCCACAAGACATCAGCTCATGAAACGAGCTCTGTCTTTCGCCTTCGTCAATGATACTCTATACAAGAGATCATTCGATTCTCTGTGGTTGAGATGTCTGGGACCTGACGAAGCGAAAAGAGTCGTCCAGGAAGTTCATGACGGAATCTGCGGTCTCATCAAGCAGGCCCAAAGATGACTTGAAGATCAAACGGATGGGCTACTACTGGCCCACGACGATTCAGGATTGCCTCGAATATGCGAAGCAATGCCACTCATGCCAAATCCATGGGGACTTCATCCAATCAGCATCCAAATCCG